>WHYT01008274.1:61395-89506 GCA_009806455.1 Tetrax tetrax
AAGGTGGGCCATGCTGCAGTTGGTGCTAAAAGCGTGTTTTCTCACTCTTCCCTTTTCCAGGAAAAGAACGCTCAGCTACTGGGGACAGCACAGCAGTTATTCACCCACTGCCAGGCACAGAAAGAGGAAATCAAACGTCTTTTTCAGCAGAAACTTGATGAGGTAGCTCTGATCTGGTGAAAGTGGATGCTTGTTAGTCATCTGCATGCAAGCAGTTTTGATAAAAATAAGTCAGACCGGAGTAACCTCAGGTCTTCAACCTCTGTTTTGCAGCAGGTCGTGGTAGATAATGTGCAATCTGTATCCCTCCTCCGTTAGGCTTTTTTTTTTTTCTTCATTGGTGAGATTGTGTGCCACTCTGTGTCCAAGGGAAGGGGGTGACAGACCACAGACGTTGGGGTGTTTTAATAGAGGATGCATCCCCTGTTGGGTGAACAAACTCTGTGTGGCTAGTGGAAGCTCAGAAGCACAGAAGGAAACGTGGTGGCTCTCTACAGAAATAGTGTTCTTTTGACTGGCAAGAAACTAAATGCCAGTTTTAAAGCTGAATTGCTGGAAAGACAGCTCCAAGTGAGATACTTGTGTCCTTTCTTCTTATCACCTAGCAATGACAAAGTGCCTTGGAGAATGCTGGGGACTTGTTGTCAGTTGCATAAGTTCTGTGGATCTTCTCAATATCACTTTTGGATGTGACAGTCATCTGGAATTGGAGTGTCAAGACCTTGTTGAATGATCTTTTTCCTTCTCTCCTTTCATCCTGTAGTTGGGAGTTAAAGCTCTGACATACAATGACCTGATTCAGGCTCAGAAGGAAATTTCTGCTCACAACCAGCAGCTGAAAGAACAGACGAAGCAGCTGGAGAAGGACAACAGTGAACTCAGGAACCAGAGCTTACAGCTGGTGTGTACCACGCGTGTGTCTGAAGAGCAGGGTGATGCTCCCGTTTGTGTAAGGAGGACAGGTCATGAGCGGAGGGTTGCCCTGTCTTCAGGGTATCTTAACAAATAAATCACCCAGCTGCTGTAGCTCCTCTGTAACAGAGAACAACAATGGAGGAAAGAACGCAGGTGGTCCTTTTTCTTGATGACCTTTACCTCTACCCAGATGCTGAGATGACAGTTGGCTCTGGCCTCAGCTGTGTCCCGTAAAGAGCTGTGCAGCTCTGTGTGTAATCTGTCACTGAATCTGGATCTTGCTGGCCAAGAAATTTGTACGGTGCTTCCTTTGTGGTAGCTGTCACTCCTGTGTTGTTCATCTTGGTAAGTGGTTAGGGAGGCTAGGTGATAATCCTGTTTTTAGAAAGAACCAGTCCACCTCCTGCCACATTATGTGGGGCCACAGGACCATTTTGGTGGCATTTGGCTTAAGCTGAGAGGACTTTTCAGTGGGCTGAGAAACTTCTTGGACATATCCAATTGAAACGTGCATGGCTTTCAGCTTGCACCTCGCATGGTGCGAAGGGGTTAAAGTTTGATCTGTTTGTCCTGTGTCTTCACAGCTCAAGGCACGGTGTGAAGAGCTGAAGCTGGATTGGTCAACATTGTCACTGGAGAACTTGCTGAAAGAGAAGCAGGCGTTGAAGAATCAGATTTCTGAGAAGCAAAAGCACTGTTTGGAATTGCAGGTAGAGAGCAAGAAGCAAATCTAGAGTCACCAACTAGAGGTAGCTCTTGGGCCATGGGCCGGTTAAGGATATCTGACTAAATCTGATGCTAAAGGATAAACTAGTGACTGTTTTTCTTCCTCCTGCCTCTTCCCTGGAGACTGATCTTTGTATTTAGAGGGTTTTAGTAAACTTGAAGAATAAGGATGTGGATAAATGTTAAAGGAAGTAGATGCTATGACCTAGTTCCTTGGTAATGCCATGGAAGAGGAGTCATGGTTTATCATGAAATATAATCCAAAAGCATGGCCTGGTGAAAAGAAAGGTCCTGCTTGTTTGCATAATGTGTGGCATTGCTATAGTGATGTGTGCTCTGACATCTTGGTTCAGGAGTCCGTTCCCACAGAATGTCACTTACTGTAGTGAAAAGAAATTAAACTCCTGTGACTGAAGAGCTTTTCTTTCCCCGTGAGAACAGCACCAGAGCTGATCCAGCCTTTTGCTGGGTGCCTTAATGCGGAGGGACTGTTTCTTTCGACGACAGGCAGTATTGAGTTACTCCATACTCTCTGTAGTTTGAGATACTTTATGTTTTCCTTCAAGATCTGAAAGGTGCTTTCTAAGAGTCTCTGAGCCATTCCCCTTACCTGCACCTTTTGGTCACAAGCTCAGAGAAGCGTGTTCAGATTTGTTTCTCAAATTTTGAGTCAGTTGTTCTGCATTGTTCCCAGAAACAGGGCCACTTTTCTTGAGAAGCGTATTGAGGCAAAACTCCATAATTTTATCGCATTGTGAAGTGTGGTCTTTAATTATTGTCCCTCTCTTCATTTAAAGATCAGCATTGTGGAACTTGAGAAAAGTCAAAGACAGCAGGAGCTCATGCAGCTGAAATCGTACACGCCGTCTGATGAGTCACTGTCAGTTCAGCTACGCAATAAAAACCATTTGAGCCGCGATCCTGAGGCTGACCACGGCAGGTTCCAGCTGGAGCTTGAGTGCTCCAAGTTTCCTCTGCCCCACATCAATGGCATGAGCCCTGAACTGTCCATGAACGGCCATGCTACCCCCTATGAAATCCATAACGCTTTCAGCAGGCCCTCTTCAAAGCAGAACACCCCTCAGTACACGACGTCTCACCTGGACCAAGAAATAGTTCCGTGTACCCCAAACCACGGCAGCAGACAGAAGGCGGACAAGATAACGAGCTTGTCCTTGCCTGATTATACCAGGTTTTCCCCCGCTAAAATAGCACTAAGGAGACACTTGAATCAAGACCACACCGTCAACGGAAAAGCAACAACTCATGAGCTACAGAGGTGAGAGTGATCATTTCCTAGGGTGGGAAAGGAGGGGTGGTACTGTTGCTTGTTTTTAATAACAGTGCTTTATTGGGATTGTGGAGAAATAATTTTTCAAGTGGTGTTTTCTACAGTTCAAAAAGTTTTATGTCAGCAAAACCAGCAGTGCCAGCTGAGGCAGTACAGTGCCTTGGGTTTGGTACAGCAATTCCTTGGAAAAGAGAAGTCGTTGGCTTTTTTATTGTAACGATCGTGCGTACATCTCTGTTCCAGAGCTGACCATGTCAAAGAGAATGGCCTTACATATCCAAGCCCTGGTATTTCAAACGGCATAAAGCTGAGTCCTCAGGAAACTCGGCCCTCTTCCCCAGCGGCCTTACCAATTGCAAGCGAGAAGGTAAGAGATCTGCTTGTGCTCCCGTGCAGAGATGTTACACCTGGTAGGACAAAGAAAAACACTGGCCAGACTGGGGGGGCAGGCATGCTCCTTTCTGTGGTCGCTGTTCCATGGAAGTCAACATACAGAAGATGTGGTACAATAAAAAGAAGGAACTGGCTAAAGGAGGAGAATACCGTGCTCATGAAAGACGTGCTTGCCTCTGAGTTACTGGTTTGCATATGAACTGTGCCAGTAATGCAGCAGGACTGCTTTTTGATGTGCTGCCTGTCTACTTGAACTTGAAAAGCAGACTATTTTGTGGTTAAAAAAAACCCAACCAACCAACCAAAAAAAAAAAAAAAAAACCCAAACAACAAAAAATTGTCCATGTCATTGGTCCAGCCGTTAATCACGTTGGTGCTCGTTTCAGAGCAGGCAGGTGCCCTCCAATGGGAGGTTACCATGGAAATATTTCTGGCTACTATGTCTTTCTCATTCAGAGGGCCTCAAGATAGGAATTCTGCCAGAGGAGTGCTTTTCACAGAGCTCTGACAAAGACACTCGGAGATGAGCTTGCCTTCTCCGTATGCTTGGGGCCAGCAGTAGTTTTAATTTACATATTGCTATGCTGGTGGGTATTGCCATCCCAGTAGACCAAACTGGTGTTGGTACCAAAGCTGTTCCGTGCCTGCCCTGTCTTTGCTATATAGCCATCACTCTTAATCATGTAATTCCTTAAAAAAAAAAGAGGGTGGGGGGTGGTGGAAGCAAAATACAATCAGGTTACCATTAGTTTAAAAAAAAATTCAGTAATAGCATGTCGTTAAGAACATTACTTTCTCTTCTGAATTTCCAGGTTTTGAGAGAGAGAACCTCTGTGAGTAACGGAGAAACTATCACCAGCCTACCTATCAGTATTCCTCTCAGCACAGTGCAGCCCAATAAACTCCCTGTTAGTATCCCTCTGGCCAGCGTAGTCCTACCTAGCCGTGTTGAGAAGGTGGTGAGTAAGGGATTGTCCGCACTTTCCATCCCTAACTAAAATCACTCTGGGCAATAACGGGGTGCTGCGCACCAGAATCTTCAGCGGGTGCTAATCTGGGATGTCTGATGCTTTGGGGGAGGCTGCTGCTGGGATACATCCTCTTGGCTTTTAGTCGTTCTGTGGGTTTTCCTCTCGTGTGTCTGTTTGGGGGTGGTGGTATCTCAGCCAGGAAGGAAGGCAAAGTTACACGCCTCAAGAGGTCCTAGTCCTAAATGTCTGCCTTTGTGGAAAGGGCACAGAGTCTGGGAGTTTGTGGCAGTGGAAGCAGAGAATCCCACGCGTTGGTTTGTTCTTAGCCCCTGCCTTCTTGTGTGACCCTGGGAGACATTCTTCTCCCTCAGTTTGGTCATCTCAGAATTGTCTGGTTTTATCACGTATGCGTGTGGGATGAACTTGAGTAGCGCCTCGAGGCTGTCATACCTCATGTGTGAGTGACCGCTCCGTAGCGGTAGAGAGCAGCTAGAGAACTTCTGGGGCCATCTCTTTTGAAATCCTGAGAAGCCCATGCTACTCTCAGTGATGCAGGAGTTTAAAAAAGCCTGGTGCAGTTTCTCACAAATATCTGTCACAAAAATGTTACAGTAGAGAACTGAGAAGCATTTGCTGCTTTCACTTGAGAGCTATGAATTTAGAATCCATCCTTACAATCCCACATTTGGAACGCTGGAGTTTTCATGGTGTTGGGTCCACTCTCTTTTTCCAGCTGTAGTATTTTAGTTGTAGCAGAACTACAGCCTGCCCAGCTCCGAGCAGAAGTCCTGTGTCCTCAGAGAGAGAGAAAGGATGAAACCTCTCACTTCAACGTGCTGTTTGTTCAGGCTGCCGGTTCACGTTTGCTTTGCCTGCTTTAGGAGAACACTGCTTGTCGATCGACCCTCCGAGAGCGTAGCGCAGAACAGAGCCTAATGCATTTCGCGTTCAGTTTGGGGTTGTTTTGGGGAACTTCGTGTGCCCACGAGGACATGATACAACTGTGTGCTTCCTTTCTGGCTGCCCGTGGAACAGTGGAGCGAGGCGTTTGTTCTCTGGTCGTAGTGCTGCCCTGAGTCTAAACTTTCTGGGCCGATGAGCCTGTTTTCCTCTATCTGCAAGGTATCTGTGTGCTAGATACCATTGCAGTGTAATTAATCACAGTATTTATTTTTGTCCCATCACATGCTGATCTATATTTTTCTCAAAACACGCAAAATCTAGGACATTGAGGAAGTAGAGCCATTTTCCTTGGTAGATCTACTAATGCACGTGAATTTTGTTTAAATTCTTGACTTTTGAGTATACTTTCTGTACTAAAACGCCTGTTTCTCTCCCCCCAGAGAAGCACACCTAGCCCAGTTCACCAGAGCAGAGACTCATCGACACTTGAAAAGCAGATTGGTGCTAGTTCTCATAATGGCGTAAGCAATGCTGCTGGAAACAAGCCACTGGCTTTGGCTACCTCAGGTAACAGCTTCGTCTACGCGAAGGTGTGCTGTCTTGTCAGGGACGAGTGGTGGTGGTGCCTCATGAGCCGTTGTGAAGGCACATGTGTCTGGGGAGGAGGCAATGCCGAACGGGAGAGGGAAGGGATGCCTTTAGCCCAGACATTGCTTCTGAACTTGTCTGTTGAAGTTGTGGCCGTTAGCTGTTCAGGATATGGACGTTTTGTGGGCCGGGAAAAGTAGGTTCCAGCGTACAGAAGCTGTTCTACAGCTGATCCCTCATCAGCGAGTGCGTTTGTCCTTAATGTTTACCACCTCCAGGGGCCTGTGTTGTTTCTAGCATCTGTTTTGCAAAGAAGGGCTTGGCTGCAGTTTTCTGTAAAACCAATGAAATATTTTCAAAAACCCCTTGTTGTAAAACAATACCACATTCCCTTCCCCCCCTTTCATTAGATGGCTCAGACACAAGGCCTTGCTAGAGCACTAAACCCATTTGTGATACACCATGACAAATATTTAATTCTGTTTGCAAGCTTCCTCCCTTGTGGCATTTTTCTGCCACACTTTCCTTGAAGATCCCCTGTTACTTCCGAAGCCTTTTTCCTTAATTTTGAGAAGGAGGTGGGCTGTATAGATGACAGTCTCTTCTTTTTTGAGGAAGGAAACAAACAGAATTTGGCTATTTCCTTGGTGGAGTGCTGATTTCAAAAGTCATAATAGCTCAAAAGAAACTTAAATTCCATTTAAAAACTGGGTAGAGCATAGGATATCTCCATGTAACACATGAATTTTCCTGAACTGGCAAAAGAGTAGTGCAAATCGTTAACCCCAAACTGAAACTGTCAGCACACAGAGCCGTGTTCTCGACTGCGCTGCGTAAAAAGCCGCCGTGCTCTTTCCTCGTGTAATACTCAGCTACTGGCCGATCGAGCGCAGGTAGAGCTGAAACCGCTCCCAGTCATCCCAGAAATCTAGCACTGTGAACTCTCACTCAGCAGAAGCAATGATGTATACTTTCCCTCTCAACAGGTTTTTCTTACTCTTCTGGCTCCGTGGCAGTCAATGGAAATCTTACAAACAGCCCAGCCCATCTTAACCATAGTGTTGATCAGGCAGCTCTGGACGACTCCGGGAGTCTGTTTAACTCAGTAGGGTCTCGGAGTTCCACTCCACAACATCCTTTGCTAATGATGCAGTCGAGGAACTCTGGGCAAAACTCCCCTGCTCACCAGCACTCAACAAGCCCCAGGTTAAATGGCACCTCCCAGAGCCTGGTAGGGGTATTGCAGTATGCAGATGCTCAGAAGATGTTTGCCGAAGGAACAAAGGGGGATCTTCAATCTGATGCAGCGTTTTCAGATCCTGAGAACGAGGCCAAGAGAAGAATCATCTTTACGATCTCTCCTAATACAGGACATGTAAAACAATCCCCTTCCAACAAGCACAGTCCTCTGCCCACGAGCGCTCGGCTGGACTGTGGCCAAGCACACGCGCAGGATGGGAAGAAGCGAGGCCGACGGAAGAGATCCTCTACTGGGAATCTCAGCGGGAACTCCGGGGTCTCCCCGAAACGCAAATCCTTACCTACTGTGTCTGGACTCTTTACGCAACCGTCAGGTTCACCGCTCAATATCAACTCCATGGTAAGGACAAAAATGAAGAGCTCTGGCAAGAGAGAAGGGCCTGGGAAAGCTCTTTGAATTGGGAATAAGCTTCAAGTGTTCTGTTCTTTAGCGTGCTCTCGGGCTGTGACAGTGCTGGTAGCCAGAGCTGGCCTGAAACGCGGTGTGGAAACGGCCCCTCTGAGAGGCGCGAGAAGTGGTGAACTATTTCAGCGTAGGTAGAACATCTACAAAGAGTTCCTTGCTGTCAGAGCATTAAAAATGAAGTTCAAATCCCTTACGACAAAGAGCCTGTTTCGGCAGTGAAGTTGATTTTGAGGCTGTAGGTTAAATATTTTGAAAATAGTTTAAACTAAGATTGACTAAATAGCGTTAGAGTGCCAGAAGCATATGGCGTTGCTGCGTGATTAAGCCAGCTCTACAAGTTGTGTTCATGTGATCCCAGAGTGGTAGTTTAAAAAAAAAAGACTGATTATTCCATGTTATTTAAACATGAAATCGAAGAATGAGATATTTTCCAAATTATATTAAAGCTTTTGTCCCAGGCTCTAACGCGGGATGGTGGGGTACAACAGCGGCAGTGCTAAACAAGCAGCTGTTGGCGTGTCCTAAAGCTGAGCAAGTTAAGCCTGCCTTTAATATCCTTAACGAGATGCCTTGTTCCTAAAGGGATCCTCTCATCTGTAACTGCTTTCTTTCCTTCTTGCCCAGGTCAATAACATTAACCAGCCTTTAGAAATAACAGCCATTTCCTCTCCTGAAAACTCCCTGAAGAACTCTCCTGTTCCTTACCAGGACAATGACCAGCCCCCGGTACTGAAAAAGGAAAAGCCCCTCGTTCAGACCAACGGCGTTCATTACTCTCCTCTAACATCAGACGACGAGCAGGGATCTGAAGATGAGCACAACAGCAGCAGGTGAACGCACAGGCGCGGGTTTCGGGGTGGGATTTCTCTGAGGGCTGAGAACGGTGCCCTAGACTGGAGAGATGTGTTAAGCCTTCTGTGTTCCCTTTGCTTGGAGACCGGTTGCGTTACGCCAAACGTCTTCGGCAGCTGAAGCTGGGAGTAGGGAAAGTATTTAGGAAGCAGTACTTGAATGTGGGAACCTGCAGCTGCTGAGTTTGCAAGGCTGACAGTCTCTGGCCTTTGAAAGAATTAGTGTAGAAATTATTTTTTTTTTTTACCTCGCTTTGTAGGAGTGCTGAGGCTGTGTGTGCAATCTTTAACCAGGAATCTGTCTCCTGCTCACTCCCAGTTTCAGCTTGATTCAAAATTCACTTCCTGCCCTAAACCGTTGATGTGTTGCTCTGAAAATTGAGTACTTGCCACCCTTTGCCTGCCTTGGGGTGCAATTTTTTTCTTGTTTAAGGTGCTGGAAAAGTAACCACTATAAAAATGTGAGCAACAGCCTACTTCTTGTTGGGAAAGAAAAGCAACAATGAAGTCCTCTGGATGTCCGCTGATCTGGGCAAAGAGCAATAATTCTGTAATACCTTCTACTTAAAGTTTCTGATGGATTTTTTAAAATGCTTTTAAGTTCCTTTAGTAACCTACAGCTGTCTAGCTGAGTTGGCTTTACGTCCTCTAAGATGTGAGCATGAGGAAGATATGTTATGAGGGGAAAGGTGCAACAAAAGGTCTGCAAGGAGTGCTATAACCTTTTTATTTTCCCACCAGAATTGAAAGGAAAATTGCAACAATATCATTGGAAAGCAAATCTCCACAGAAGGCTGTTGAAAATGGTAGGTGTGCGGAACGTTAACTATTTATTGCAGTGGCTGGCCTTGGGATGGCTGTCTGGCACTGGCTGAAGTTGTTGGTCAGTAGCAGGCTTTTCTGTGCTTTTTTTTTAGGACAGGTGGCTGTCCTCACTACGGATTTTGGGTCAGTTCTTTCTGTGCTCACAGGTCACCAAAGATCTGACCAGTTTTTTCCCTGACTTGGGCTTTGGGGGAGGACTTGTAGTGCAAAGACTGAGGAAAGAGTAGATCAGCATTCTCAAGGCTTTTTCAGAGCATTAAACTAAATTTTTAAGGACTTTCAGGTGACTTCACAAATATTTCTGCCTTTGGGTCAGAAATAGAATTACGGACTGATAAAATGTGTTTGAAAGGTAGAACCGTGTTCTTCATGAGCAGATTCAGGGAATGCTGCTTTTTGACATTTATACATTTTCTCCCAAACCAGGCGGCAGCTTATCTGGGAGGAAACAAGCACAAAGCAACGAGAACATGAACAGCAGTAAATGGAAATCTACCTTTTCACCGATATCTGACATCAACCTGACCAAAACTACGGACAGTCCCTTGCAGTCGGTTTCATCTCTGAGCCAGAACTCGCTGTTTGCCTTCAGGCCGTCCTCCGAGGACAGCCTTGCCGTGGACGCCAAGATGACAGCGCACACGAGGAAAAGCATTGCCATGCCCTCCTCTGGGGCAGACGGGCTCAGCCCGGGTACAAACGCCACGAACGGGTTCGCGTACAATGGCGGACTGTCGACTGACATGGGTTTACACAGCTTTATCGATGGTGCTTCTCTTCCGCATAAAGCTTCGGACGTGACGACTTCCAACTGCTCGCTGAGTTTCCAGTCGCAGCGAAACAAAGATGCGGGGATATCGGAAACAAATCCTTTTTTGAACAAGAGGCAACTCGAAGGCCTCGGCGGCACGAAAGGAGAAGAGTTAAGTCGGTCGGGGGTCAAAGGCAAAGAGATCGGCGAAATAAACATTCGTACTGGGGGTTCTTCGGAAAAAAACTCTTTGCAGCATAACGGAAAGGTCGGCAAAGGAAGGGACCGAGATGTGGAGTTTAAAAACGGCCACAACCTTTTCATTTCTGCTGCTGTTTCATCTGGTGGCCTTCTGAATGGTAAAAGCCTTTCCACTGCTGTTTCTTCAGCAGGCAACCCCGCATCTTCTGTTCAGACGCACCATCCTTTCCTAAACACTTTGACCACTGGATCGCAGTTCCCCCTTGGCCCCATGGCCTTGCAAGCAAACCTCAACTCGGTGACAAATTCCTCAGTATTGCAGTCCTTATTTAATTCAATGCCAGCTGCTGCCAGTCTGGTCCACGTGTCATCAGCTGCAACCAGACTGACTAATTCTCACACTATGGGGAACTTCTCTCCTGGGGTTACAGGTGGAACAGTTGGAGGTAGGCAGAACTCTTTCTCTGGTATAAGACAGGGCCTAAAGGAAAGTCTGACACTGCCTCTCCAGGGGTGAAACCTTTTCCTTCTGCAGGATGTGAAGCAGATCGGTCCCACGTAACCGGTCTCCTCTGTCTCTTGGAAATGCTAGGATGAGTTCAGTTCCCCGCAGTGAAATCTCATGAGCTTTGTCTACTAGATGAGCTTGTTGTATCACCTTACCGAAAGAATACACCCAGACTTTGTGAGTTCATAATGTGTGCTTGTTCAGATGTCGCTGTGTTGGAACCAACGTAGGTCTGCCGGCAGGTAAAAGGTGTCACTTGTCATGGTACCGAGTTAAGGATCTCTGACTTGTCAACTTGAGTAAAGGTTGAGGTTAGGCCTGGAATGGATTTAGCATGATCCAGGAAGAGCGAAACATCAGTGCCTCTTCAGAGGAGATGGTGTTGGGAATTGCGTAGCGTTCTGGCTCTTGAACGGACGTGAAGAGCGTTTCTTTGCCAGGAAGGGCAATGCCATATGCACCTTGCGCTTCTGGGATTCTGCACAGGCTTGGCTTCTGTGGCCCAAACTGGAGACAAGCTGGCAGGCCTAGAAGATAGTCTGAACCTGCCGTTGCTAAGTGTCCAAGGCAGTTTTTCTTACCTGTCCATAATCATTCAGGCACCATGTCGGGAAATCCTAACTCTCACATCTCTCAGCACGTAGATTTGCTGGCAATATAATCTCCCCTCTGCTGCCCTGTAAGTGGGAAAGCAGGAGGGTGGGGAGGGAAGAGCAGCAGTTTGAATCGTCAGATAAACAACTCTAGAGACCACGTAATTTCGTCAGACTCCACCCGTGTGGTCTAGAACTGGCAGTTCTTGGGTCTGACCAGTTTTCCTCGTGGCTTTTAGAGGTTGGCAGTAGGGAAGGTAAGTGAAATCTTTTGTACCTCCTGGCCTGCACCATTACCTCTCATTGCTTGCTGCCTTCTCATGCTGCGTATTTTTGTATGGGGCTGTAACTATTATAATTTGGCTTTTTTCTTTTTTTTTTGGTTTTGTTTTTTTTGGTTTTGTTTCTCTTGTCACTTGAGACTGTACAAAGCCCATCTGTTGAAGCTGAGTTTTTCTCTCCTGTTTGCAGGTATTTTTAACCATGTGGTGCCTTCTGCCTCCTCTCCTCATCAATTTGGAGCCAGTTTCAGCAGCAGTGCTGTCTCTAGCAGCACAGTGCTAAGCTTAAACCCTCTGCAGGCTGTTGCCAGCACCTCATCTTCCTCCTTCCCACCCCCTTCCTCTAATTTAGTAACATCTAGTGAGACTAGATCTGCTCAGCACCTCAACAGAGCGCCAGTGCAATCTGTTTTCCATTCCCCTCCGCCCCCTCCTAACGTTTCCTTGCCCCCACCTCCTCCATTACTTGCTTCTAACCCCGAGCCTGCGCTTCTGCAGAACCTGCCATCCATCCCGCCTAGCGAAGCTTTTTTACCATCCTCTTCTGCCGCGGCTGTCCAATCTGCTAATGCTTCTTTGTCTATTAAGCTCGCTTCTCTCCAGCACAAAACCTCCCGCCCCTCCTTTACAGTCCACCACCCGCCCCTGCCCCGTTTGGCGCTGGCGCAGTCCGCGCCCGTCGTGGCGCAGTCCAACGCAGCTGGCACGTCCGCTCTGTGGGTTACACTTGGCATGCAGTCTCCTTACGCTTCGCACCTTTCTGGGGTTAAGCCACGATAACGAGCTTGCTTAGCT
Organism: Tetrax tetrax; assembly: GCA_009806455.1. NCBI lineage: Eukaryota > Metazoa > Chordata > Aves > Otidiformes > Otididae > Tetrax > Tetrax tetrax. The sequence continues at coordinate 73,654 of WHYT01008274.1, forward strand.
AACAGTTCTTATTTTGTAAGGTAAGGCTAGAGCGAAACAAAGAGGAGTTTTGTACGAGATGCTGAATGATGCTGCTTCCTTTTCAGAGCGAGGCTGGGGATGGGCTCTGTGAAAACCTCTAAAATGTGGGGAGCAAATAATGGGGTGGCAGAGGACGGGGAGTCTTAACGCGCTCTGTTCTGGGAGTCAGGATTTCTCGACAAGGAGTGCTCACAGGGGTAACTGCTCTGTCTCAGCTGACGTTAGGATTACGTTCAGGTGGGGATTGCTTCATGAAAATGTTCATTTCTGAAGATCAGTGATCAGGAGGAAATGTCTATTTTTACCCACGGTTTTATACTGTTACTGGAAGTGGCTGTTGCCCACTTTGATTCCTCTCTCCCTCTCCTTACCCTCCGACGCAGACTGTTGCAGCTCCACGAGTCCGTGTTTGCACAGCGTTAGGATGCGCGATGGCGCTGCGTTGTGACTGGACGCGGCGACGCGGCGGTCTCATTTTTACCGTTAGTCAACTACAGCTGCTCTAAATAACCACCAAGTTAAAAATCTCCCGGTTACAAGCTGCAGCTTTGTCTTGGAGAGCAAATGCACTGCTCTTGCGTTGCAGCTAACGTGCCCCCTGCATCACTGGAAAACACGACCGCAGGTAGCAAAGAAGGGTTGTAATTTATCCGTGCGCTGCAGCTTTGCTGGACTTGCCTGCTAGGGCTCACGGTAACCACCAGACGCTGTATTGATGCTCGCTTGGCGATCGCCGCCTTACTGGGTAGACTGTGAATGAGAACACAGGAAATGTGCAGGGTTAACTGGTCTGTGCTTCGTAAGGGCTGGGGCCGCGGAAGAGAGGGGAGTTCCCAGAGACTGTACGCGTTTTCACTGAAGCAAGTACTGAAACGCCTTTAGAGCAACTCCAGAATAAAGTGTACCACCACAGAGCTGGGTACTGTGGTTAATGAAAACGCTCTGTGGCATCCTGACGTAACGCCCTGTGCTGGCGAAGGTAAATGGGTGTGTTAGGCCCCAGAGCTCGCTCCTCGCTTTGCGTGCAGGCCTTTGGTGCTCTTGCTGTTCAGTAATACCAAAGCTACGTACAATTTGTGGTTGAACGCTCTTTGCGGCTTCTCAAACACGACTCAATTACAACCCACCTGCGAGATTCTGTCGACTGCGCGTTGTGTACAGTGTCTTCATCACCAAATTGCTCCGCAGACACAAACAAATCCTCGTTAGGTTTTTGTGAGGCACGTAAGTATTCCCTCTGTCCTTCTGTACGAGAAAGCGAGGCTGAGGGATGTGACCCCTGCGCGCCCGCAGAGACCGACGGCGCGATGTTAAAGACCCCGAGTAGAAACAGGACGGGGAGAAGGGACGAGAGGGTTAGGCGTGGGGTTCTGTACGCGCGAGCGATTCGAGAGGGAGCAGCGCGAAAGCCTTCTGCAGAAGCAGTTGCCTTACGTGGGACTGGGGTCATCCTGGGCTAGGCTCTGCGCCGTCGGATGGGACGGTCCCTGGCGCTAAAAGGTGCTGCAAGGTGCAAAAGCAACGTATGGAGAAGGGTAGCTGGGCGACAGAGCGGGACGGTGGAGCAGCAGAGCAGGAGAAGTGGGACAGCCGTGGCGTAGTTGAGGCCCTGCTCCCTGCGACTCTCGAGCGTAGGTCAGGTATTTGAGCAGTTTCGTTGACTTGGGCGTGCGTACGTGTGCTCAGAGCCCCTGATGAACCGAGGTGGAAATCTGGAATCGAGGCCTGAAATCAACTCCTTTGCTCTCGTGATGTTTATCCCCCAGGGTGATTAAAAGTCGAAGCAGATTTGTGTGCTCTAGAAAAAGGTGAAGTGCTGAGTGGGGGAATACTTTTCACCTCCCCGGTCGAGGTCGGTCGCGGAGGACAGCTGTCGGAAAGCTTTAAAATCTGCAACAGCCGGGAGGGGCCGGGTGCCGCTCTTGGAGCCATCCGTTCTGCGTGATTGCGGTTGGGTCAAGAGTTGCTCCTTCTTGGCTGGCTAATGAGGTCTTGGAGCGATGTAGAAATGATTGACACATCTAACACACAGCAGATTTTTTTTTCATCTTTTTATTTAGATGAGTCTCTTCCTCTCCTCCTGTTGTGCAGGTAACTAGGATTTCTACCTCAACCCAATGTGACCTATGCAAGGACAACGTGGACCAACTTCACTCGGCTTCCACTGAAAGGTGCTCACCTGGCCTGTGCAGAGGTTTCTACTCTCTTACTACTGGACAAAATAAAACCATAAAAAGACCTAAAACAGCAGAGGAAAGAATATTTACTGTGAATCTGAGTAAAAAGGAGAAAAAAAAAAAAAAGGCAAAAGAAATGCTTAAAGCTCCAGTTTGTATTGTTGATAGTTTAGATAAAGTATTTATCTTTTTTAAAAGTGAAAACAATTTTGACTTATTTTATTCCACCTAGAATCATAAATACAACTTATTATTAAATTCTCTGAATAATAAAGGACTGGCACACCAGCAGAGATGTAAAGAGCCTCCTCTCGGTGCTATTTCATCCGTCAGAACTGTGCCTCTAGTTTGAACCCTTGGTGCTGAATTTGGAGGGTGACCAACGCCAAGCCCAGCTCTCGGAGAGGCCTGCAGTTTATTTATTTCTGTTCGTATACCAAACCCCGCTCGGCCTGCGGCAGCGCCAGCTACGGACAACGGCAGCCTTTCGTGTTTTGGTCTAATCCGAGCTGAGCCAGGCGCTCCGTTAACTGGGCGGCGTTTAATTGCGTTCGTTAGGAACGAGGGCTCACTACTCCCCTCTGTGTGGCAGCTGGAGTTCCTGGGGCGGCCCGGGCGAGCTCGGCCCACGCCGACACAGCTGGAACGGAAGAAAGCCACGTGCTGCCGCGTTCGAACCGTTTGCGGTTGCTGGTGGCACTCGAGTCACTGTGAATTTTGGTAGCTAGGCTGGTAACTCGTTTTGGGATGTCGTTGGCGTATGAACAGGGTGCGTAACCGCTGGTCGTGGTGAGGCCCTTCTTCCCAACACGGCGCTTCTGTACTGGTGCCGGCAGCAGACGTTCTCCGCTTGGTTTCGTTCCCAGTACGATGTATTTCGTTAGCAGGGCTTTGATACTTGATTCAGAAATGGCTTAGCCGTGTACATGGATTGACAAAGCGCATTTTGCTTTTGTATTTCTTTGCTTTTAAGTAGGTCTAAATGGTAGTTCACAAAAACACCACGATCTAGCTTACCGTGCTGCCACGCCGTCGAACTGGTGCAGTGAATTGTATCGTGACTTGGTGTTCTGTGTACAGAAAGCGCCGCTCCCAGCAGCGGCTGTATTTTATAGAGATGTGATGAAAAAGTATAAATTTCATATACTTTATTTCCTTTATTTTTTAGATTGTACAATGCACAGTAAACTTGTAAAAACTTATTTATTGGAGTGCACAAAGTGAGGAGAAGGATGATCCGTTAAGTAGAAATCACGCTGGTCTGTAGTTCAGACTGGACGAAGCACCAGTAAAGGAAACTACAGTAAAAGAAGGGGAATTGCAACAGCAAAATAACTGGAGGAAAAACACGTTTAGGGCAACACCTGCCTGCTGGCCCCGGTGCTCTGAGGGGCAGCAACGACTGCTCTGCATCAGAGGCGTTCGCTGTCCCAAAATCCCTTCTAGGTCGCCAGCGCTCCCTGACGAGTCTCCCACCTCCAGCAATGAGGCGTTGGCCTTAGCCGGGCGCCCGGCCTTCCCGCCCGCCTGACGGAGCATCCCGCGGTCACAAACAGCCGGGCCGGACGCCTTCGCTCGTCCCGCCCCTGGTTTTGAAGTGGGGGAGATCCCTCTGCCCCCCCACGCTCTCTCCTGGCTCCAGAGGAGAGGGGTGTGGAGCCGTGCTGGCCGTGTTCGGGAGAGCACTGGGGAGAGGTGCCGAAGCTGCTGCCGCCGTCTCCTGGCTTCGGTTGGGCCCTTTCCCCCGTACCCCGTCCCTGGCCATCGGAGCTTTGGGACAAAGTGCAGTTCTTCTGTTGATTCCTAAGCGTGTCTTCCGTTGTGCGCAGAAACCGTTGATCTGACTTTGCCTTCTTAATCACTGGAAAGGGAAGGGACTGGTAGCCCTGGGAATTAGGGACATTTTGGAACTGTTTTCCGCTTTGCGTGTGGGAGAGGACTTGACAGCGGTGCGCCCTGCTGAGTTATTCACAGCGAGAGGGAAACCTGGAAAAGAGCAAACGTGCTCGGAGGGTGATAGCTGAGAAACATCCAGTAGCTTCTAGTAGAAGCCGTACACGGTGTGTCTCCTGGAATCCAGGAAGAGAATGTAACCCAGATGTTTTGCAGCTGGGAGTTGGGCAGCTCCAGCTTCGTCCAGGTCCTTGGGTAACTGGAAGTTGCGGACCTGCCTCAGCATCCTCCCCCACAAACGGCAGAGCGCTCAGGTCTTTGAAGGCTTGAGGTGGGTCAGCTGTGCCTGAGCAGTTGCTGGAGGGGCAGCAGCCTTAATTGCATCTCCCCGCTGTCGTTTACATCCCCGGTGAGAGAGATGAGCAGATACAAGTAGAAGCTTTTAATCACCCTGCTTTTACGAGATCCTTTTCTGCAAAGAGACCAAAATACAGCGCTCCTTGGACCTCTTGTCTGCATCTCAAATTGCAGAAGACATCCAGGAGGAGAACTCTGCCACCATCACCCGTCCTGTTCCGGGAGGGTTTGCTGGCGCTCGTCCCCGGGGTGCTCACAGGACACCGGCCCAGGCGCCTGTTCGGAGGAGGAATCGCCTCGCGGAGCTGTGTCCAACCTGCTGTGCTTTCCAGCTCCCGCTCAAGGCCGTATCGTCCCGCGGGCTCCTGGCGCTCCTCCCGAAGAGGATGGTGGATCCTGGCTGAGGGAGTGACTTGCTTTGCCCTGAGCTTCACAGCGTTTCAGGAATCGGTGTCTGGGGAGCAAGGCGGAACTGCCAGACGTGGTTTAGCGGCCAACTGGCAGTTGTAGGTTTACACTTGGACTTGATTTTAAAGTTTTCCAACCTAAATGATTCTGTGACCCTTCGGAGCAAGGGCCCCGGGCAAGGAGTTTGTCATCTGCTCTCCGGTGGGCGTTGTGGAAAAGCAAAGGCCCCTCTGTCCCTCCCCACCTGCGGCAGCGGGTGCGATCGGTGGCCGGTCGGTGTCTTTTGTGGGACTTCTCAGAGTCAGCCGTTGGAAATGGGCAGCAGGAGCCCGCTGGCTGTAGCTGAGCGCACGTGCGCTACCGAGGCGTTTGCAGCTACCCAGCGCGTTGGAGCCTGTGGCTCTCCAGCTGTCATCTGGGAAAGCCAAGGGAAACCAGACGCTGACCCAGGACAAACACGTGCTTGGGACGTACTTGAAAGGCAGTCGGTGTGCTGGCCACCTCGCCGAGCATCTGCTCCAGCCTCCTGGGCTCCTTTGGGACCGGCCCCGTGTCTACCTCTGCATCCCCTCGGCGCTGCGATTCCCAGTGACCTGCTCTTCCCATCCTGGGAGCCAAGGCTGCAGGAGTCTGGAGCTGCTCCGGCCTCGCCAGCGTCTTCCGCCCAGGCCTGGCGCCGCTGGCACCTTCACCTTGCGACGCGTTGCGTTTCACTGGTGCGGCAGCTCTAATCCCAGTCCTCGAGGTAATCCCCGCTGCGACGTGCTTCCGGGAAGGTGCCCGATGGGCTGACGCTTGCAGGGAGCGGTGTGAGGTGGGAAGCCAGGGAAAGGGAGGTTTGGAGCGATATCTTAGTGGGTGAGCCGGGAGATGGTGTTGCCAAGAGATTTGTTGTTGTCTTCCCCACTCCCTGATCTTTTATCGCTTTGCCGTGGTCTCGGGTGAGTTCAACTTGTTTCTCCTCCGTCTGCACAACGAGGAGAGCGTTTACCTTGCCGCAGGGTTGCTGACGGAACGGCTCTCTGGGACGTTACGATCTGATCCATGTGGCTACGAGAATACGACCCTCGCGACCCTGCCGTAGGAGCGTGCTGCCAGAGGTCTGGAACCTGTTTTCAATAATTTGCGATGCTTTTCAGTAATCGAAGCCAAACAGCCAGTTCCAGAAAGGAATTCCTTCTGCGTTACCGCATCCGGCCGGGTCCAGTCGTTCCGTGGCTGTCACACATGTTCCTTCTCCTCCACCCCGCTGCTGCCAGCGAGGAACTCGTCAGGAAGCTAAAATACATCTTGTAGCACATACGTTGCCAAAAAAAAATGGAACTTCCTGAAGGCTGCACTGAGCAAAACCTGTGCCCCGCTGCGAAATGTCGCCCTTGGGGAACAAGCCGTGCGTGCTCTTCCTTTTTTGGTGCTTCGCTACCTCTGGCTCGCGCTTGCTGAGCTCGCTCCGCCGAGACCCACCGTGCTGGGAAGCTGGGAGCGCTCCAAAAGCACCGAACCCAGATTAGTCACTCAGCAACAATTCTTCCGTTAGCTGGGGGCGCGCGGGGCACGCGGCAGTCGGATTCCTCTGCTTTTCGTGTAGCTGAAGGAGAAAGTGGGGAAAACGTTGGCTGGAAGACGTAGAGGCTTGGGTTGCTGGGTGGGGGGGAAGCGGAGCTGGCCGTGCGTCGCCTCGTGTTTTGGTGCAGGCGTTGGGGTTTGGCGCGGCTCTGGCTGTGGGCTCAGCCTGGTTTGAAGCCTGGATTCCCCCCGGGCCAGGACTGGCTGGTGGGATGGGCGCACGGGGATGAAGGTGAGCTCGGTCTGGATCTGTGGTTGCACCCACAGTCGCTGAAGTTCCCCTGGCCGGGGGGTTGCGTGACTTGATCGTGAAGGGATCTACGATTTGCTGGTTTTGGGAATCGAGAGACTTCAAATCCCAGGACTTGGCCCTCCTCAGCCTGAAACTCGCCCAGCTGCCACACTCGGTTACTTTATCTCCAGTCACGGTGGTCAGGAGCTTCTTTCTGTCTTTAGTAAACCTGATACCCAAGCAAGTAACTTCTCCACTGGAAATCTGCTGAGCAGATGGGTTTCAGGAGCGTCGCTTCAGTGCTGCTTGGCCATCGTGGCCGGTGGGGTTTGACTGCGTGGCTCAGTGCAGCGTGGTCAGGCTGTGTGTCACCCTGCTTGGGACAAGTTTCCTTCTGAGGGACATTGGTGACGCTGCTTCTGTCCCCTTCTTCAGGGGTTGGACTAGGTGGCCTTTAAAGGTCCCTTCCCACCAAACCGTTCTGTGGTTCTCTGCGCAGACGTATCGGGGACGGTCGCTTTGCCTCGAGACGGGAGGGCCGTGAGCCGGGGGGAGGTGGGCGTACGCCAGATCCGCCTCGCCCGCTTCCACTGCAGCGCAGGTTCAGCCCCAAGGCGCTGGGGCTGCAGTGGCGTTTGCAGGTCGGACGCTCCGCCTGGATTTACTCCCCGTGGTGGTCGGGTCCTGTCTCATCCCAGCCCTCCCTGCAGCGGAGGCTGTGTGTTCCCATGCTGGGCTTCCTTCCCCTCCAGGAGAAGGTCTCTTACTGTGGAGCAACGAGGCCGTGGGCAGGCAGCTTGGGGTCTCCTCCGGGGACCCGTGTGGTTTGATTCGCGCTAGGATTGTGTGTTAGAGAGCAGCATCTGCTCCCCCCACCCAGTATTTTTCCACTTGGAAGAGTCCGAGCAGAGAGGCCGAGCGATTGCTGGCAGGGGAGAGCCCCAGAGCTGGTACCTGCAGCGGGGCACGGCTGCGCAGGCGATGGGTTTTTGTGGAACGCGGTCGCTGCGAGCAGTTTGACAGCCAGCACGCGCTTCCACCTCCTCCGAGTTTGTTCAGAGCGCCCACCTCTTTGTGACTCTCGTGGATGCACCAGCGGCCCTCGCACGAGGAGCTGCGGGACGCCGTGCCCTCGTGGTGCCCCTGCGGATGATGGTCCGGAGGCAGCAGGATGGCTCTGCGGAGCAAGGCACGGGTCGGGTCCGGCTTTGCAGGACTGGGCTGCGATTCCCTGCCCCGCTCAAGGTTTTGCCGCATTGCTGGACGAGGAGATTTCCAGCGCTGGGAGCTTAAATCCAAGTGTCTTTCCCCGCCCAGTCTGGAGCTGGTGCTGATTGCCTCTGAGCACTGGTAACAAACGCGCTGCCCCGGCCCGGCCGGCCCATCAGAGGTTTGTTAGGATTTGGGGATTTTGTCCTGGTGCCGCCGTAAAGCGGCTCGGGTTGATCGAGTCCCGCGTACGACCCGTTGGCTTTGTGCTGAAATCCAGTCCTTTTCGTACAGGAAACCTGGAGGTGTTTGGGGTTTTTTCCCAACTCACGCGGGTGGCTGGCTTGAAAAATTCCGCTTTGGCGGTTTGGCTCAGCCAAAAGCGTGAAGAGGATCGAGCACGGGAAGCTCAAACGATGGCTTCTTCAAGTGAGGGCATGGGTGTTGTACAGCGGGCTGCAAACCTACAGGAATTTAAAAATCAGCTTGGGGAGAAGAAACTAGACAGTGTTTTTGTGAACTATCTTTGCAGCACTGAGGGAAAAATCACAGAAATAGGATTTTTTGGAAGCACAGATATGTAGTCAGTGTCCGAGCACTGGGAGTTTTATGGCTGTTCAAGTTTTTTCCTCCTTTCTTTGCTCCAACATTTCCATAGCTTGCATATCAGGTTTTCACTAGAAGATGGATTACCAGTTTTAAATTTTTTTGTTGTGCCATATTTTATGTATCCTTACGCGTTATAAATATAGAAATTTAGGCTGAATATTGCAATAAAAGATGCTACCGTTGCGAACTTCAGGGTTTAAACCGGAGATTAAAAAAAAAAGGGAGGTACTTCTGCAGTGTTTGCTGTTTGCAACCCTCTTTCTGAAGGAGCTTCTTAAGCTTTTAGAGTTTAAATCCAAAATCACATCTTAAAATCCAAAGTTCTACGATGCTAACCCTGAAGTTCTCAAGCTTGTGATCCTTTTTGGTTGTTTCAAGGTACATCTGGTTGCTTTTCTGGTGCAGTCAGATCATTCTGAGAAAGGTCTTGTTTCTGGAGTTGATGAGGAAAAGGTGGAACGGGGTGATCCATCCTGCTTGGCTTTTTTAACCTATTAATCTTTTAAGCGATCGATTTCAATTTTTTAGGTCTCTGTTCTACTTAAACTTTTTAGGAGTGAGAGCCTGCCCTTGCTGAGTGGGACTTGGATGGGGAAAGCAGTAGATTATGAGGTTGCTGTTGCTCAGGAATTGATTAGTAAACTTTTAACTACTAATAAAAATCCATTTTTCAGTGGATTTTTTTTAAAAAAAAAAACCATTTTCTTAGAACAGTGATATGGGATGTTTCCTAGTGAATAGGAATTAGTTTATATAATTTAGCCTATTAAACTGAATTATTTAAAATTCAAACTTCCCCTAATTTATCTTTTGTTGTTGGGCTTTTTTTTTGGTTTTTTTTTTTTTATACTGGTAAGTTGTCCTGTCATTCCTTTCATTCCTCCATAGAAGTAGTGTGAATCTGGTGTGTATATATGTATGTATAATATATATATTTCCACCCTGCCTTTCTAATTCTCCACAATGTAAAAGTTAGTTTTTTTTTTTTCTCCCCCTCCCTCCACTTAATTTCCTGTGTCTTCACCTTGATTTGTAATTGAAACGATGCTTTGAAGTTTTGTCTTTATATTAAAGTGTACGTATTTTAATACACCGTTCTGTTGTGGAGTTTCACTGCCGCAGCAGGCGCCGGGCGGCCGCCGAGGGAAGGAAATGCTCTGGACCGCAGCTTTATCGGCGCAGGCAGGGCCAGGCCCCCGCTTCTCCCCCGCGGCCGGAGTCCGGCAGCGCTCCGGCGAAGCTCGGGGTTGAGCGCTCGGGGTTGAGCGTGGTAGCGACGTTACAAACCCCGCTGTTTTAGCCAGTAACGTCGCCGTTAGAACGAAACCGGATCAGCCGGGCAACGTATTTGACCTCTGGACGCTTTCTGAGCTCATCCGCCGCAGGATTCTTAAAACGAGCGGAAGGCCCTGCCTCACCCAGCGCGCGCAGAGCTCGTGTAACGGGAAGGCTCCAGCTGGGTTTGGAGAGGTTGGGAGCAGGTTGCAGCGGCGGTCTGACCCAACTCGTCATCCTCAACGCCTTCGTCAACGCAAGCTCCTGCCTTCGTCAACGCAAGCTCCTGCCAAGCGCTCGGCTCCGTTCGCAAAACGGCTCCTGCTCCTCCTCGCGGGATGAAGGCGCTGGCTCTTCAGTGCCGCTGCCCATCCCTGCTCCAGAGCTGCCGGGGGTTGGGGGACGCCTGGTCCCTCTGCTGGGACCACCCCTTTGCTGCAGCCACCCCTCCCCAGCCAAGGGTTGGGTTTCTTAGACCAGCTCGGACTGTCACAAAGACTAAAAGAAGTTTTTATTGGAAATGTTCGCTGTACCACAGATACATGGCTTCAGGGCGCTTTCAGGGAGCCTGTGCCTGTTGGAACAGGCCCCAGAAATACAAAAAAGCACAGTGACCCGAGTATGAAAACTGAACAACTGTCTAAAATCACCAGCAGTTGTGGATGTCAGAGTGTCTGCAAGTACCATCGCCCTTGCTCCTGAAACCCAACCCCGTGTCCTGGCGCTACGCTAGACGTCGAGCTAAGCCAGTCCCGGGGCTGCGGCTGGCCCCCGTCACTCTTCACAGCATTTGTCTTACATTCACATACGGAACGGCGTTGTTGCCGCGGAAATAAGCTTTGGGATTCTCTCTCACCCAACTGTTCCCATAACTCCCAAAGGAAATGCCCGTTGTGCGCACGGCGGAGCCGGGTGTCAGCGCTGCCGCGGGCGAGGAGAGGAGGCTAGCGCCAGCCCTCGAAGGCACGCGGCTGAGAACTGTCAGCACCCGAGGGCGGCGCGCGGAACCGCCCAGCCCGACCGCAGCACCGCGCTTCTGTTTGCTGGAAACAACCGAACGCCGGCGACGTTCCCAGGGTTCTGTTTGGAAATGGGTCGAATTCCCCAATCCCCAACCCTGGGGAGCCGAGTTTGGGTGCAGACGTTCTGCCTCTCAAAGCGGCTGGCAGGAGCTGCGCAAGCCGCCGCCGAAGCCGTGCTACGTGCGGTGGGAGAGCCCCCGTCTCCTCGGCCCGTGGCCCCGGTCAGCCGGGCTGGAGCGTGTCTGTCCCCTCCTGAGCGAGCGGCCGGCCGCGTTTTTTCCAGCAAAGCCGCTGCGTACCCCACCAGTGCATCAGGACCGCGGCCCTGCGCTGAGGTAGAGCACAGGAGGCTCGTGAGGATTAAAATGCACTTTGAAGTCATCTGAGGACACCAGTTCTCTGAAGCACAACCTCTCGTGTTCCTGCTTTTAATCCCTCATCGCTGCTTCCACGGGAGTCGCCATCTGTCTCCAGCACTGCCCCCCTCCTGCCCCCCCCTCGCCGTGCCCTCAGCTCATTACGCAGGACAGCTGCCCCGCGGCTGCTCTGGGCGATTTCTGGAGCAAAGCACCTGGAACCGTTGGAGGGAAAGGAAAAAATCTTGGCTTTGAGGTTAAAAATAAAGCATCGGTGGCATCTGCCACTCTCCTGGTACCCAGCAGCACGAGGTCAAGAGGGAAGGGCAGGCCCCTAAAGCTTGCAGTGCGGGCTCTTGTTTCGGCACCGATTTCCAGCCGAAGAGGAGGAGACCCCAAACTTCCTCCCAGGGGGGTGGAACAGAGCCCAGCGCCGCGCGCCCCGCAGCTCCGGCTGAGCCCTTGCGCTGTTTACCTGCCGCAGCAGTGAGCGGGGTTCCTTCTGCCACCAGCGTTCCCTGGGACCTTCCCAGGGGCCCTTCCCAGAGCTTTTCCTGGTCCAGTTCCCCCAGGCAGGGAACTGGCTCTCCCGGAGCGCCGGGTGAGGTGTGGGGAGTGTCTTTTTGGCCCTCACCTCTGGGCCGTTTTCCTCTGCGCAGCCAGAGCCTCCAGGAGGGACCACGTTCCTCGGAGCGGATCCTTCCTCAGGAGCCCCGGGAAGGCTGGCGCCGTTCCCTAGGAGCTGGCTGTGACCCTGGCACAGTCGTCTGCTCTTTACCCACCCGGCAGCGGCTCAGGGAACGGAGTGGTAACGCCCAGCTGCTCCCTACGCTTAACTTCTGCACGCCCTGCCGCGCAAACACCCAGCCCCACCGGAGCAGTTCCTGCCTTTACAAACCCTGGCTTTCCTCTGGGCCCAGCTTAGCCCGGGAGGCTGTGCTAGCCAGCCTCAGGCTTTGCAAGGCCAGGGTTAACGCAACCACGTGGAGCATCCTCTGAGCAGCAAGGGGGTGAAGAACCCTCCCTGGCTCCCTCGGGGAGATCCTGAGCCCGAAAAGCCGAGTCGCTCCCCGCAGGAGAGGGACAGGGAGGAAGAGGAGGGGCAGAGCTGAGAAGCTCTGGGCCTGGCGACAGCGAGCGCTGGGAGCTCTGGTCAGCCCCTGCCCCCTCTGCTCCCCCTGGAAGCCAGGGTGTTTCGCTCCCGCCGCCGTGGTGTCGGCTCAGGAGTGCAGTCCGCAGGGAGCAGTTAAGCCTGGCTGCCTCCACAGCTGGGGCAAGCGGGAATGTGCTGTGAATTCCTTTAAAAAAACCCCTATTTGGCTAATAAATTAAAAAGTCACTTGGTCACCGCTGTGGGGAACTGCTGCTGCTCTTCCCGGGGCGGGGCCTGGGGGCGAGCCGGGGGCCAGTTCAGCACAAGTGAGGGGCTGAATCCTTGTGTGTTCCCAGCTGGAAGCGGGCTTCCTCGGAGATGCCGAACTGCTCCAGGGGGTCCTGCAGCAAGAGCACAGGGAAGGCAGCGGTGAGACGCGGACAAAGGAGAGGCCAGGACTGTTCCTGCAGCGCGGCGCAGGGCGCTCGTTCCAGTCGTGTGCTGGATTCGCGCTGATCCAGCTGCTGGCTGCCGTATCCGGGCCCTCCGCAGCGGATAACCGCGGTTCGCGGGGTGCGCTCGGTCCGAGGCGCGAGGGGAATCTCAACCCGGAAGAGCGCGCGCGCGAGGGTCGGAGCCGAGCACAACTTCCTGGCAGAGGAAGACCCGAGGGGCTGGCTGCGGAGACTGCGGCTTCGGGAACCGCGTTACTGTGGGATCTCCCGCGCGCACGGCACCCAACGGCCCGGTGCAGGACAGCCGGCAGCGAGAGCGGCCCCCGCGCCAGCCCGAACCCGCCGGTCGCCGCCTGCCGAGCCCATTCCAAGGGACTCACCTTCCCTGTCATTTTCTGGATCTCGTTCCGGTAGAAAATCAAGCTCCTCCTCATGAACTCGTAGCTGTAAGACAGGACCAGAGACGCAGCGGGCTGAGCAGAACAGGATGCGGAGAGGTTTCAGATGCTATTTAGAGCTGGAGGAAGCTTGCTTGGGAGGAGGCGGCCGCTCTCCTCCCGGGCTTCGCCGCAATCCCAGAAAACCAAGAGCGCAGAGCCCGCGCCAGCGCCCCGGCCTACCTGGCTCGCTTGAGCGCCTCGATCCACTCCCGGCACTGCTCTTCGCTGTCGCACTCGAAGCAGTATTTCCTCTCCGGCTCCTCAACAAAACCTGCCAGCGGTAAGGAAAAGGCTTAAGGGAGGTGCTGGCAGAGCTGGCTCCCTCTCCAGACTCTGCCTGGCCACAATTAGCGCCGCTGTTAATTGAGATGGTCTGTGAACGAGCCGGTAATCCAGGCCCCTGTCCCCTCTCCCTGGCCCCCTGCAGCAGTTGTCAGCTCGGAGCAGCCGGAGGAGACTCGGGAGAGGGAAGAGCAGCTCCTCAAACGGAGCGCGACAGCCTGGACCTGCAGCAGCCCCCCAGGGCCAGATTTGGGGGTGAAGCTCCCCGAGCCGCCTTGCGAAGGCACCGGAGATTTGGGAACCGGAGCGGGGAACGGCCCCGGGGAGGTGACTCTGCCACCCGCGGAACGCCGCCGCGCTCCGCGAAGGCACCGGCCTGTCTTTGCCAGAGGCTTCGGGGAACGTGGAAAGCGAGTCCCCGCGCAACTCCCGTTCTTTACCAAGATAGAATCAGGGCATCTAATTAATTAATTACCCCGTCCCCAGAGCTCTGCTCTTTAGCGCGCGGCCCGCAGAGATCCAGGCTGCTGCTGAGAAATAACCGGGTCAGAGCGCGTCTACACCCCCCAGGGCTGCCAACACAGCCCGGCACCAACGCTTTTCTCCGCAATCCTCATTCCCCAGCGCTCTCGCCACTCCTAAAGCCCAGAAATTCCGAGCGCGGCGCTCCGGTTGTTGGAGGCTCCTTCGGAGACGGCGAGAACCTCGCCTCTCCCGGCGAAAAGAGAACAGCAGCTGCGCCCGACGGCCGGGCCAAAAGATACGGGGCCGGCCTTGGAGAAACATCCTGTTATTTCTGCCGCGCGCCCCTCGCACAATGAGGGGTTGTTGGATGAAAGGCTGCTCGCGAAGGACGACGCGGCGCCGGCCAGCTGGAGCCGCCGCTATCAACACAAGGCCAAACAGCGTGGCGGGGAGGACGGCTGCGAGATTAGCCCCGCAGATGGTTTATCTGAGGCTCAATTTTTTTTTTTTTTTGGGGGGATAAAACGCAATGGCAGCGATCTGTCCATACCAAACCCTCCTAGAGAGGGGTTTCCACAAGCGCTGCGCCTCGGGACGGGGCACGGCGAGGCCGGAGCAGCCGCAGCCGAGGAGGAGAAGGGCTGAGAGCGCTCGTCCCGCCGTTACCGGAGGGAAAAGCAGGAAGGGAGCAGCGAAACGTTCCCTTTTACGCAGCGCGGTTTGCCAGAAGGGGAAGGGAAAGGGAAGGCGGACGCGGAACTCACTGATGGAGAAGACGTTCTCCTCCTCCCGGGTGATCCTGCAGTGCTCCAGCAGCAACGCTCCGATGGGCTGGAAGAGATCCGCAGAGAGGGGTCAGGCAGCGCCACGCTGGGAGCAGCGGACCTTCCAGTGCCCTCTAGGCAAACTTCCAAACCTGGCGCTATTTTAAAGCCGTTCCCTCTGACTGCGGGAATTCCACGTTCTTTCAATCGGGCTTCAGCCGCTGGCACCGTGAAATATTTATGACGCATAAAATCTAAAAAACCCCCACTAAAAGCTTTCCAGTCCCTTTGTTTGCAGCACAGCACGCACAGCGCCCTTCCTCGCACGCGTTAAGGTTGCTTTTACGTCCGTTTCCCACCAGGAGGATCCTTAGCGACAGTTAGCATTCAAAAATGACCAGATCTCAGCAACCCAACGGTCCCGTCCCTCATTTCTGGTTTTCTAGACCCAAAGAGGGTTTCTGCGCGCGCGACGTAACGACGCTGCCAGGGGACGGCCGCGAAAGCTCCCCAGGAACAGCCGGCGCTGCACGCAAGTAAAATTCCTGGCAGGAAAAAAAAGAAAAAACGACGCTAATTCTGTTCCTGGGAGAGCGAAATAGAAGCTTCCCCTCATGGTTTGCCGCAATAAAGCGCTGACCCCCGGGGGTTTTCGCTGCGGAGATGGAAGAAGAAATGCTCTGGCAGCCTTTTCCCCCTCCCTTTTACAAAGCCCACGCCGTGGAGTCGGAGAAAAAGGAGAGGGAGGGAGGAAAACAACAACAACAAGAAGCAGATCCCCCACCTCCGCTTCATCTGTCCGGAAGTAGAAGAGAAAGTTGACGACAAGCTTCACGAGGCGTTTCTTCAACACTGCAGAGAAAAAGAGCGTTGAGGAGGGTGGAGGGGCC
Organism: Tetrax tetrax; assembly: GCA_009806455.1. NCBI lineage: Eukaryota > Metazoa > Chordata > Aves > Otidiformes > Otididae > Tetrax > Tetrax tetrax. The sequence continues at coordinate 89,168 of WHYT01008274.1, forward strand.
GGGCCGGCTGCTCCGGGGGGCTGCGGGAAGCCCCCTGGCTCGCGGAGGAGCTCACCGCGCCGCACCTGCTCGGGAAGGGCTCAATCCCAGCCGCAAATCCCGTCCCAGGGTGACAAAGTCACCGGCGGGACCTCAGCCCCCCCCCCCGCCCCGGGGAACGCTCCAGATCCCAGGGGAGACCTGGAATCCGTCAGCGCCCATTCCTCCTCCCAGGGATAAAGTCCACAGGCCGCTGCTCCCCGCTCGCAGGGGGAGCGAGTTCCTTCAGCGCTCCCGCTCCAGCGCTGGTTTCCGAGGAAATGCGCTGGGAGATTCCAGGAAAGAGCCTCTTCCCCTCAT
>WHYT01008383.1:3932-31033 GCA_009806455.1 Tetrax tetrax
ATAAGACAACCGTCATCAGGAAAAACTGAGACTTAAAGCCCTGCTGTGGCAGATGGGTCAAACCAGACGCGATTCCTCACCCCCATCACGTCCGAAGTGATAGGATACATCCCTGACCCCAAAATCCCCGTTTTCCTCCCATCCTGGAGAATGAGATGTCTGTAGCAGGGGGCATGGTGAGGCCAAGTTTTGCACAGCAGAACAGAGGAGACCCTTCCTCCAAAGCCCGTTTATCCCAGTGCAGAGGCTCAGTTGCCACCCAAGGTGCAGCCACTCTTTCTGCCTAGGACCGGGGCGTTGCGACCTCTGGCAAGAGATCTCCAGCTCAGCATCACAGGGTAATTCTGAATCTGGCCAGTTTCATGCACATTTCTCTTCTGGTCTGTCCCCAAATGTCCCGTGGTGATGTCCCCATCTCCTGTGTTCGCAACACAGTGCATGGTGAGCCCCATCCAACCTGGCCTGGAATGTTTCCAGGGATGAGGCATCCACTGCCTCTCTGGGCAACCTGGGACAGTGTCCCACCACCCTCAGGGTAAAAAATTTCTTCCTTATGTCCAGTCTGAATCTGCTTCACTCTATTTTAAAACCATCACCCCTTGTCCTATCAGAACAGGCTAAAGAGTTTCTCCCCATCTTTCCTGTTGGGTTGGGAGGTGGCTTAATACGGGGTTAAATGGTAAAGGAAGATCGTTGTGTGCGTCCTGGGTGACTTGTGGCATCTCCATGGCATGGCAGGCGAGGCAGGAGCTGGATGTGGTGCACGAGGAGAGTGGTGGCATTTGGCTGGACCAGTTGTGGCAGTGGTGATGTTGTCAGGGGGCTTCTCCATGGGACATCTTGGCTTGTGTTCCATTCCCAGTTAAATTGGTGGGATTTGATGGTAGCCCCACAGAGGAATGAACACCTCTTGAGTGAACCGTCCTTAAGGTATCAGGAGGGAAACTGAGGCACGTGAACGGGGACTTGTGGTAACATCAGCAGTGAGAAACAGGTCCTGCTGGGGATGTGGCTCTCCCAACCCACTTTAAAATGACCTCTCCAAGGCCCTGCACCAGCCAAGAGGGGCTGGCGGATCCTAGGCCAAGGAGGGGAGGCAAAGAGCTGAGGAGATGCTGCAACACCACATCACTGGGGCAGTGAAGCATCATCTGGGCTGAGAACCACGGTGGGGATGACGCCCTGCTGCTAAACCCTTTGTCAGCTTCACCCAGACCCCCTTCCCCTCCTCAAATCCCCCCTTCACCAAATCTTGTAGGAGACCCGCTGGGCGTAGCGAATGCCTCACGCGCTTCGTCCTGAAGCCCCGGCTGATGCTCTGCCGAGCGGTTTCGCTGGTGTTCATTGTTCACAGCGTCATGTTGCGAGAATTATTAGAGGAGGGAGGAAGAAAGGCTGGGAGGAGAACAAGACAGGAGCCTCCAGCTGTGCTGTTTGGAACAATAACGGCCAGGATTGTATTTATTATCTCCTCGGCGGAGGGTCTGCAGCTGCACACTGAGAGCCACAGGCGGCAAAGAGGCCTGGAGATTATTGTGCATGAAAAAAAAAAAAAAAAAAAAGAAAAAAAAACCCCAAACCCTAACCACAAAAATAAATAAAAAGCCCACAAAGAAGCCCTGGGCCGGCTGGGCCAGCGCCAAGGGGCACCCAGCCTCATGTCACCTCCTCGCTTTGTCCCCCCTTATTGAAGCCAGCAGCCCCGCAGGGCTTTTAGGAGACGGGAGGTTGGGAGCTGCTGCCTTTCCGAGAGCCAAAGCCGCATGGGGTCCTCTTAAAATCCTTCTGCCAGGGCTGGAGGCGTTGCCCAGACGGAGTCCCGCTGGGGCAGATTTCTTTTCCCTTTACTTTTTGCGTGATTTCGGCTGGTTGCTCTTGCTTGCTGGAGCCAGGCAGAGCACCGTGACCAAGGCAAGCTGTTGGAAGCAGCTTTTGGCCAGTGATTTGCAGCCACCCCTCTTTCAAGCAGAAAGAGTTGGAAAGCCCTTAGAGATACAGCATGATGGGGCTGCTATGAGCTGTTTGCTCTGGGTGGGCTGTGTCTCACCAGGAAGGACAGAGGTATCACCTTGGGACGTTTCACCTTCCCCTGGCACCATCCCTCCTCTCTCTTCCTTCCTTCCTTCCCTAGAATCATAGAACCTTTAAGGTTGGAAGAGACCTCCAAAGATCATCAAGTCCAACCGTCAACCTAACACCACCATGCCTACTAAACCATGCCCCAAAGTGCCACCTCTACATATTTTTTTAACACCTCCAGGGATGGTGACTCTACCACTTCCTTGGGCAGCCTGTTCCAATGCTTGACCACTCTTTCAGTGGTGTTTCCTAATATCCAACCTAAACCTCCCCTGCCCAGTGTTTTCTAATATCCAGCCTAAACCTTCCCTGTCCAGCTCATCCTCTCCAGGGGAACCCCTCCACGTCCATCCATGCAGTATGGTCCTTCTGCAGGTTAGGTCAGCCCACTGGGGTGGTTGGAAGCAAACCAGGTCAGTGATGCAGGGTACATCCACAGATCTCACACCTTTCCCTCGTGGACCAGACATCCGCTGGTGGGTTCTTGCCACCTGCACTCTCCTGAGGTGGAATGTTGTGTGCGCCAAGACACAAAACCAAGAAGTGCCCAGCGTGGACAGGAGGTTTCCTCTCCCTGTGTTGCATCGTTTAATGTTTCTTGCTGGCCTGGCATATGGTCTTCATCTCGGAATGCGTTCCTCTTGAATTATATCATGTCTCTGGGAGCTGGAGCACTCCGAAAAAGTATCGTCGTGGTAGGAGCCGGCACAGGGACTGGCTGGGGTTGAGGGTCAGGTGTTGGAGAGCGTTGTCAAGGGCTGAGGCTATAGGAGAAGCTTGCTAGGATCGTTTTAGCTTTCAATAATTGACCAGCTAAGACAATCGGCCCTGCCTCAGGTGTTGCATGCTTTAAAAATTCACATCAGCTTGTTGGGTTTTCTTCGTCTGGCACCAGGAATGGTCGGAGAGGAGGGGGAAGCGTGTGCAACCCTGACGTTGTAGATGAAGCTGTGACCCATCAATTTTGAACTGGCCTTTTACAAAGCAGGGTGAAGCCCTGAAGAAGGAGGCTTTGATCCTCCCTGGGATTTGGGTGAAGCCTGGGTGCTCGCAGCCTCCCTCTGCGCATCACAGCGAGCCCTTGGGCTTTGAGGATGATGGATGAGGCAGGTGGATCTGCTAGGAGCTTCACCAGGTTCCTCTACAGCAAAATGGGTCAGGGCTGGTGTAAGACTCGGTGTAAACCTCTCCCTTCACTTTGCTGAATAGATTTGCAAACCTATTTGTGCCAAAATAACTCCTCTGCAATGAGTAAAAGGATTTGGGGTGGTCACGTCCAGAGTGACACTGGAGGAGAAGAAAGCCCTGAGCTCCTGCATCTCTCATGGGCATCTCACTTGATCCCATGCATCCCAGGCTGCTGGGAACCAGTGCGCAGCTGGTGATGCTCCCAGTTGGAGTGGTACTGCAGCTGGCACAGCTGGGAGGCAACGGTGGGGCCGGGATGCTCATGTCCCCTCAGCTTGGCAAACTTCATTTCCTTTTGGGAACGCCTCCTCCGGGCACAAGCAGAGCTCGGTGTGAGGCTGGCGAGCAAAATTGCTTTGAAAAGCCACAGGAGACTATTTCCTCGACCCCAAATAAAACCTCTATTAACCTGACAGCTTGCTGGGCTGAGCGGGGAAGGGGGATTTTTGTATAAAACCCTGGTGCCGTGGTGATTTAATTCATAATTTGCCCATGCTGGAGGCAGCACCGACTTTTTTCCACTCGAGGTGAAACTTGCGGGAGCTGGGCTGCTGTCTGCTTCTATGTTGTGGCTTTTTGAGGCAGGCAGCTCTCGAGGCGGCAGAAATTGTCCGTATTTCACCCGTGGATTTAAATCAGCTGGAAGTCATCGAATGGGCTGGTGGACCTGCCCACATGGGTTTCCTTTTGTCAGAGCCCAAAATGCACCTCACCACACCTTGGTTTCCTCCTTGGGAGGGATGAGGGATGCTGGTGGGGGGGGAGATTGCACAAGTGGAATTAACGGTTAGCTGTTTAAACGCTAGAATGACAAATTATCCGTGGCCTTTTGCAAAGCAGATGGGATTCGTGACATTAACAGTTGGAGCAAAGATTATTTTAGGAGGGTTCTCCATTTCTTTTATAAAGAGAAGATGTTTATATATATTTTTTTTTAAAGAAAAAATAGAGCAGAGGCTGTTTCAGATGAGCAAGGGCCATCACATGTTTGAAAACAAACCCATAATGGGAAGCTGTAGGGTTTGGAGGTGATGGGTTCCCTCTCCGTCAATCCCATGTCTTCTCTGCAGCCCTCGTGGTGGATAGAGGAGCTGCTTGGTTTTGGCTTTGAGGTTATGCAATGTGCCTGATGCTTAACACTTTGGCTTTGCTCTTGCTAATCTGATCTATCCCATCCCCTGTAACGCCTACAAAAATCTCCTTCAAGGATGGAGAGCATTGGTGGGATGCTGGTTAATCCCTGCAGTTTTGGCCCAGAAGTTCCTTTATGTGTGGAGCTGAGAAAAGTGAATGGAGATAACTGAGATACGGGGAAAACGAGGAACGTTGTCTTGTTTTGTTCCTTCCTTGACCATTCTGGCTGTCCACACCCCAAATTCTATGTTTTTTTTGGTGAGATTCAGGTCTTGAAAAGATAGACTTGATGCAGAACAACGTGGTTCTTGTCCAGATCTGGGAGGAGCATCTCATCTCTGCTTATGGCAGTTTTGTCCCCTATTGAAATCACTTGAGTGGGGTCAAAGCTCCCTGCAGAGCAAACAAACCACTGGCTGAGGATCTGCTTGTCTTGGCTACCTCCTGTGATCCCTGGAGACCTGCATGTCAGAGAGGATAAATCCCATCCTATGCCCACCCATTCCCATCACGCTGCCCACCCTGCTCCGCCTTAAATACAACCCCAGTGGCTGAGGTTCTCCCAGTCCCAATGCTTCCATGCGTTGGTGGGGGAAATAGGGTGAGGAGAAGGAGAAGATTGGGTTGCATGTCCCTTTCTTTGTATCCTGATGGGTAATTGGAGATGGCTCTGCTTTCTAATCAGCTTTGTACTTCCCACTGATGAAACCATTAGCATGAAGCGAAGGGTGATAGCTTATCACCCAAAAGTGACTTGTGCAATGGCTCCTGATGGAGGGCTCCGTGAAACCAAGGTGAATTTGGAAGAGCCAGGGGATTAATTCTCATCCTGCTGTCACTGACATCTAGAGTAACTCCACTGAACTTCCCCAAGCCCATCTAAGTGAATGGAAGATCAAACTTAAATCCTAGAATCAAGGAATGGTTTGGGTTGGAAGGGACCTTCAAAGCCCATCCAGTCCAACCCCCTGCCAGGAGCAGGGACATCTCCAACCACATCAGGTTGCTCAGAGCCCCGGCCAACCTGGCCTGGAATGTTTCCAGGGATGGGGCATCCACCGCCTCCCTCGGCAACCTGGCACAGTGCCTCATGACCCTCACCATGAAGAATTTCTTTCTTACATCTGATCTAAATCTGCCCTCTTCCAGTTTAAAGCCATTTCCCCAATAGCAGATACTTCTTGGATTCTCATTTGCTCTCCTCTCCTGAAATCCAAGAAGTCGCAAACACCGAGTATAAAAACAGGGCCGGCATTTGCAAAGTGAACCCCAAACCTGCAAACAACAAAAAATAACAAACGGATCAGAAAGCCCTGTTCCCGTTTACACCAAAACTCCTTTGTGAGGAAGCACTAATTGGTTTAATAAGCTTTCCAGAAGGCGTAAACAGAGCTCAAAGGGGACCCCTCCTGCAGGGAAGAGCCAGTCTGAACCAGGCAGAGCAAAAGCCTGGATGACCTTTACTTTCAATGGATTCGCACAAAAAAAAAAAGAAAAAGAAAAAGAAAAAGAAATAATAACCTCAGCAACAGCAGTTTCTTTATCATGTGAGGGGTGTGTGCCTGTGAGTTAAGGGATTAATAATCTCTGGTAGTAGGCTGGTTTGAGGCAGTTTTGCTGTTGGCTCACGTTGGCGTCCGGGACACGGAGACTGGGCTGCGATTGCATCTGTGACGTCACTTGGACTCAGCCCGGGACAGTCCGCACTGGAAAAGTGTAGCTGTAACTAGTGCTGCACTTTTTTTGGATAATTATTCTCATTTTAGGGAATAATGAATGGGAGGAGAGGCAGGGAAAGGTCTCTGAAGCACTTTTGTTGTTGGAGGAGCAACTCAGGAGCATCCTGGTGCTCTGGAGCCGCCATCCCAGCTGCCTCTCAGAGCCTCTCAAGTATTTAAAGACAGAAAGAGCCAACTATTTTTTTTTTTTTAATGCAATCCGGAGGATTTATGGCCTCTATCATATCCTATGCAGCTTGCTTCACTTTCCAATAGCTTTCCCTTTCCCCTGCCCCCAATTAGTGATTGCAGCCAAGTGGGTCTTGTGGGTCTTCCTATAGAGACTTTGCTTTTTGCTCACTTGGCTGATGCAAGAGGCAGAAGACAATCTCCAAATTTTCCTTCTGATGAAATATTGTTGCTAATCCAACTCCTCCATTCTTTGGTAGAACAGCAACTCTGTGCAGGACAGGCAGACCCCAGCCCTTGTTTTTTTGCCTCTTTCTTTTAAAAGCTGCTCTCTTTGTTGTTAAACCAGAATTAGTCCAGCAGCACATCAACAAGAAACCTGGAAATGACCGGGATCAGTCCCCCACGCCTTAGACACACAGGGATTCATGATCTGCTCTAATTGTGGGCTGCTGTTGAAAAGGCCGGTCCCATTCCTGTGCCAGAGCTGGTAACCCTGCAGCTGGGCAGCCTGATGTGCAAAACTGACCTGCCAAAGGGGTAAAAGGAAGATTGGGGGTGGTTTTTTTGGATGAATGAGCTGAACTGATTCATCCTGGGTGCACCTGGTTGCTGGGTGGGACTGGAGTTTGGAGGATGGAGCCAGGGATGAGGTGGGAAGCAGCAACCCAAGGAGAGCGGGCATCCAACTCTGCCATGGCCAAGTGAGAGACGGGATGTCTCCAAGGATAGATCTGGTCTCAGGTGGGTTTCATCCCCTTTTCTTTCTCTTCACCCTACCGTAGAGACAACCTGGGGTTTCTGCACTTCCTGCTTATGTACCTTAAGCTTCACTGAGCAACTTTGGGTCTTCAGCCCCAACTCCAGCTGCACTTCAGCTGATGCTTTGTCAAATGACACATTTGGGGAGGCCGAGGGGTACAGCATGGACAGGGGAGTGCATTTCCTGACTCCATCAAACAATGAACTTTCAAACACCTCTCCCTTGTGTTATTTTTTAATTAGTCCTTGATTTTTGGCTATAGGGATTTCTGGCTTGGTGGTTGCCAGGGCAACTGGAGGTAGCCTAGGTAGCATCCTTTTCATCTCCGCATTCCCGAGGCCAGGAGCAATGCTCTGGGATGTGTTTGCCCATCTCACTTGGGTGGGAACAAGGTGGCAAAGTCTCAGCTGTGGATCAGGGAAGACTAGTGAGAAAAGTCTTTAAGGAAGAGGAGAAGGAGGAAATCAAGTGCAGCGAGAAGAGTGAATTTGCAACACAACCATAACAAGGCTTTTCTCTCTCCCACGCCCCGACCATCAGCTGAGACCTGGATTTCCTTTGCAGTCTAGTTTTAAAATCAGATTTTAAGGGATTTTTTTTTTTTTTTTTGGCAGGGATATCTCAATGTGAGGTTTCCACCCAGGTCTTGCCACGCAATGGTACAGCGGAGGAGCAGAACAGGGGGGAGGCATTAGGGTATCTGCAGGTGCAGGGAGAGATGTGGGATTTGGGGAGAAGGCTAGCACACTGCTAGGAGCTTGGTTCAACTTTGGCTCCGTTATCCACCACTGGGTCTCCCTGGGGTTGTCTCAGGATATTTGCCGTGCAGAAAGGACGAGCAAGATGTAAAGACCAGAGACCTGTGGCCACCCCTGGCACCTGAAACGTGGGGGATGATGCTGCACCCCCAGCAGTTCCTGTTGAAATCAGTGGGTATGACAAGTCCCCCTCGAGCTGTCAGATGGCCAGAATTTATCCTTGGCATCTCCTGACACCACAGCAGCTGTAGAAATGAAGAAGTCATGGCTGAACCACTCCAAAGGCGAGATGCTTTCTCCCAATGGCTTTCCCCTCGCTATCTCAGGTGATGGTGCCGGTGGTTTCCGGTCCGTGGTGCTTCCTCCAGATGAATCTCCACAGTGCTGCAGGAGGATAACTCATCTTCCTTTTACGAGAGGATACCTTGGCTTCCTGCCTTCATCAACAGAGCAGCTCGTAGGCAGCCGTCCAAAGGCAATTGGATGCGGTTTCAAACGCACGCTGTCTGCAAGTGCCTGCGGCTTGTTGTTTCTTTCCCCGTCTCAAAGAGCGCTATCAATTGTTCCATGCGATGATAAAGCATGTCTGTACCTGACTAAGCTCTTTGTTGATTATCTGGCAATGCAGGAGTCTCTTTCTTGGACTGGAAGATGACCAGTACCCTTATTTCTTCTATTTTTTATCAGAGATATTTGCCAAGGGGCTTGTAAGTCTCTGAATGCTTCGTGCTGCTCCGTAAGGGAGTTTTTAACTGGTAGTAATGGATAGCATCTCATCTGCAAAGCAATTGCAGGCCCAGTAAGGGAGAATTTGGGGCAGTGCTGGGAGGAGGGAAGAGGCAATACCCAAGCTGAGCTTTGCGTACTGCATTTCAACTGCATAATGTTTTGTCCTGGCTGCTGGCTGGAGCTGTGGATGTTGCAGTGGGAGTCACCATATCTGCCCACTTCTGATCATCATTTTTGAGGCTGATTGGGAAGGGAATTCCCATCTCAAAAGGGGTTTGAGCAGTCGCATATCAAAGCCCAGCGCTGGCTTTCATTCTCCTATCAGTTCATAGAATCATAGAACAGTTTGGGTTGGAAGGGACCTTCAAAGCCCATCCAGCCCAACCCCCCTGCCAGGAGCAGGGACATCTCCAACCACATCAGGTTGCTCAGAGCCCCGGCCAACCTGGCCTGGAATGTTTCCAGGGATGGGGCATCCACCACCTCTCTGGGCAACCTGGGCCAGTGCTCTACCACCCTCAGCATAAAAAATGCCTTCCCTCTAGTCTGAATCTACCCTCTTTTAGTTTAAAACCATCACCCCTTGTCTTATCACTACAGGCTCTGTTAAAAAGTCTGTTCCCAGTTAATCTAGAACTTTGGAGATTGCCCTCTTGCTTTTCTTCAGGTGGCCCAGCAGGGGCCCGTGAAGGTCTTAGCAGAGCTCAGAAGGCCAAGTCTCACACTGATGCGTCTTTGGACCTGCTGGGGTCTGATCCAGCTCCCCCCAGAGCCAACAGGATGTGTTGAGGAACTGAGCTGAGCTTTTGAAGAAGAAGTTAGGAGATGCTTTCCCCATTGAGACATCAAGTGGGAATAGCTGCTGGGTGAGATTTGGGAGAAGAAATGCCAATAGACTGAGCTGACACTAATGCAGGCGCTTCCCTGTACGTGAGACATTTAACATTTGAGGTTTTGCTCTTTTAGTTTCCAAAGAGCTCCCCACTGTTTTAATTTCCCCCCGTAATAAAACTTTTCAGTGCAGCTTCATGAAAAGAAAAAAAAAAAGTAGTGTTTGGTTTAGGAGGGGCTGCAGAAGGGAGCAAGCTATGGACTGTCTGCGCAAAACCAGAGGGAATCAGCCTTGATGTCATGAGGAAAGGGATATCTGGAAACGTGTCTGCAGAAAGGAGCCATACCCCCCGCATCCCCTCTGCACACATATGCACACATTTTCTGAAGAAACAGTTGAGATGGGCTGGGACTAGGGCTCATCTTTCTGCTTTTCTGTTGTTTCTATAGAATAATGGACCCCAGAGGATCGCTTGTTGGCCTTTAGCGACGCTTCGGTTGCCAGCACTTTGGCCAGAGTCCCAATCTCTGCTCTCTATTTGCAAGAGATCTGGGAGTTACTGCCAGACAAGTCATATCAGTGATCAGGACAATATTTTTGCAATGCTTTTTTTTTTTCCCTCTTTGCACTTCTTTTGCACATTGGCAAGTAGTCCCCAGTCGGTCTCCTGGGAAAGAGTGCAGGGCCAGGAAGACCATGCTGGAGAGGGAGAGAAGCTGCTGCCAAGGGGTGGGTGAGGGAAGATGAAAGGAAGCAGGAACTTCTAGGAAATGGTCCTGGGAAGGTGCAAGGGCTGTGGGGAAGGCACCTCAGCCAGATCAAAGGCTGTGTGGGAAAGATGATGCTGTAAGGAAGTCAATAAAGTGCTTTTAAACAGCGGTGGGAAAGGTGAGAATAGAGACCAGGGGGCCTGAGGTGGGGATGGGAACACACGTTTAAAGGGGATTTTTTTTTTTTTCTTTTTTGACTAAATGAGTGCTTGGCACGTGAGATTCTTTTTATCACCAGCAGTGCAGCTGAAGAGCGGTGCTGATGGATCTGCTTGCCTGGTTTGGTGGGAGCTTTTGCTGCTGACCTCCCAGAGACTTTGTTTGTAAGGCACGAGGAGCCATCACTCATGCCTGCAATGGGAACCAACACCCTGCCGATCTGCAGTCTACCCTCCAGTCTACCCTCTCCAGAGATGCAGAGCTAAAGCTTTATTGGCTGACTCTTGAAATCACACAGCTGCTGTTGCCCACAGTTGTGCCGAGGAGCTCTTAGGATGCAGTCTAAAAGAGGTCCAGAAAGGCTGTTGAGGTGCAGATCAGCTCTCTTCCTCCCTTGGCTGCAATGATGGGAGGACAGAAATGTCTCAGCTGGAGGAGGGTCAAAACCAGAGGAGTGGAGAGAGCTCTTCGCTTGCTGGCATCGTTGATCAGAGAGAATACTTAACGTAACTGGCAAAGACTCCCCAGAGGCTCTATGTGAAACAAATTGGTGCTCTCTACTCGATGCCTTTGCGGGAGGCTGGGACCACCACAGCAGAGTCTGGTTTAGACAGAGAAGTCCTTGGTTCCTCTGCTCCAGCAGGAAAGGAGCCAAGGGGCCAATGCCTGTCCTGCCCGCCACTAGCCTGAGGAGGGCTAGTTTTAGCCACCTCGTATAAAGCTATGATTCTACCTACCTAAAAGTGTCTAAATTTGCAACTGAAGTCTAAGCAAGGGAGACAGGCTGTCCGCTTGGGCGCTAGGCAGCTGGCCTTTCAAGCTGTTCATCCTGGAGGATGCTCTGATGATGCCAGTATCTCTGTCACCTATAGGAAATTTGAACCAAGCTTTGTTTTTTTCCTTCCCTGATAAGGATTTTGGATACCTAAGGCTCCCACTGAGTGCACAGCCTAATGATTTCTCCTACCTGTCAATGCAGGGTCTTGAACTCGGTACTCTCAAATCTCACATGGATGCCCTGACGTGAAGATCTGCGTGAGCTGAAGTTTGCCAGGCTGTAAAATGACCCTAAGCTGTCATTTAGCCTCATGCATGGTCCAGTAGAAGGGTTGTAGGTCGTGTAGATCTTGCTTTAAGGCAGACTAGTGTTCATATAACAGATTTCCAGTTGTGTCTTAACTTGGTTATATCTGTAAAGACCATTGACCCATTTTTTTTTTCTCCATTAATTTCCCAGTAGTGTTCACAACATGAGAGACAAAGTGTCTGGGACATCAGTGCTATCTAAGGGTATACCTAATGTATTCCTTTGGAAAGACAGAGGAGAAGACTGGACAACTCAGACTGTTACACATCTTCAGTAAAGTAATTACTATGAAAATTAAATCTGTTTTCTTATTGTCTTGTTTTCCAGGTCAACAATGCAGTTCCTAGCCTGGTTCAATTTGCTGCTTCTCCTTCCTTGCTTTGGTACCACCAAAACCTGCTTCCCCGGCTGCCACTGCGAAGTGGAAAGTTTTGGTCTCTTTGACAGCTTTAGCTTGACCAAGGTGGACTGCAGTGGAATAGGCTCCCACATTGTTCCTGTCCCAATCCCTCTGGATACCTCCTACTTGGATCTATCATCAAACAAACTGGAAACAATCAATGAATCAATGCTTACTGGCCCTGGATACACCACTTTGGTGAGCCTTGACCTGAGCTACAATAAGATTGCCAAGATTTCCTCCACAACCTTCTCCAGGCTTCGGTACCTGGAGTCCTTGGATCTGAGTCATAACTCTCTGGAAGTCCTTCCGGAGGACTGTTTCTCCAGTTCTCCTCTGGGAGACATAGATTTGAGCAATAACAGGCTTTTGGATATAGCAATGGATGTTTTTGCTTCAAAAGGTCAAGGAAAACCCCTAAATGTGGATCTATCCAATAACATGCTCAGCACAATTACGAGGCACCGGGAAAGGAGCATTCCCAACATCCAGAACTTAAATCTTTCTGGAAACAGGCTAACGTCAGTGCCAAACCTTCAAGGGATTCCTCTCCGATACTTAAATCTTGATGGGAACCCTCTAGTCAAGATTGAGAAAGGAGACTTCACGGGGCTGAAAGATTTGATTCATTTATCCCTCAGCGGCCTGCGGGGCTTTGGAGAGTTATCTCCTTATAGCTTCAAGGAATTACCGGCCCTCCAAGTTCTGGATTTATCCAGCAATCCCAACCTGAAGTCACTGACTGCTGAAGTTATTTTTGGTCTGAACTCCCTACAGGAGCTCAACCTCTCTGGGACAGGCGTGTCCTCCTTGCCAAAGACTGTGCTGAAATATCTGCCTTCCATCAAAAGCATCACCTTGGGGAAGAACATACAGTGTCTTAAGACCATCAAAGAAGGACAGTACCACCGACAAATTGGGCTGACCAAAAAAGAGGTCCTCAGCTGCCACGACAGCCATGGGTCCGTAGCATCAGCGCCTTACGTTTTGTGATGAAAGCTGGGAGAAGGGGTGGGGAAGGGAGGGTGGAGGGCCGTGGGATTTGTACAGGTGTCGGACTGAGATGGCTTGCCGTGTGCCTTTTGTAAAACTGTCAATAATTTATATATTTGTATATGCCAATACTTGATTGTTTGTGGATTTTATAAACTCTCCAATCCTGGCCCACATCATCTGCAGGCTCCAGATTTTGCCCAGTGCATTGAGGTCCTGCACGCAGCCCGTCAGCTCAAGAGCGGTGATGCTGGACAATGGGGACCAAGCTGCTCTGCGGGTCCCAGGGCAGAAGGTCTGGAGCAAACCTTCGTGCCCCAGACACGTTTGTAGGAGCAAAGCTACTTCTCTCCAGAGCACACACCAAAATGTACCGACTCTGTAGCTGCTTGCTTACAAACCCGTGCATCGTCCTTTTTTTAATTATTGCTCCCCAAAAAGTGCCTTCTGGATGTTGCCTTCATTAGCAGCACCCTGTTCCCTGTCATGCACTTTCAGTCTTGAAGAAACATTTCCGGACAAACCTGAATACAAGGTGCTCCTAATGTGCTGCTTTTTACATGATATTTGCATAGGTGTGCAATGAACATCGAGTAAGTCGAGAACTTTTCCCACAATTTTTTTCCCATCTCGATCCTTTTCATGGCAAAATTACTTCAGGTCCAACCTTGGCAACCTCCCGCCTTTCTAACCTTAACGAGCTACTGCTGAGAGATGATGTGCAGCAGAGCAAGGGAAGCAGAGGGGTCTGCCAACAGCTGCATCTCACCCAGGAACCAGCCTCCCATTAAGCAAATTAACTGAGCTGCAAAGTGAAGAGATCATGTAGCCTAGGTAAAAAAAAAAAAAAAAAAAAAAAAAATCCTTTCTCCCTTTCTGGGGAAGCTTGGAAGAAAACCTTGACAGTGATTCTTGTCTTGACAACCTTATCAAACCCAGATGCAGACCCAGAGGACATGAGAGTAAGATGTTTCCGTGCTGATGTCCCCCATCCGAACACAATGTGTGCAACTCAGCTGGGCTCATGTAAGGCAATTTCCAGCGCCGAAACGCTCTCCAGAACATGCCAGGGGAAGAATTAACACTGACGCCGTCAACCCTGCAGCACTTTGCCTATCAGGGGAAAGATCTTGGTGGGTTTTTTTTTCCAGAGTTGTGGCTTTTCTTTCTCTCACACAGCTCCCTGGCTGCCAACTGAAATCTGATAAAAAGCCTGGTCCTCAGAGATTTACTAATTTTTTCCTCCATTGCTGAAATGCTGGCAAAGCAAAGGGGAGCCCCGTCTCGTCCCTCTTCATCTCTAAGCTGGGAGAAAGTTGGGGAAGGCAGCACAGCATGACTCAATCCATGTGTGAAGCCTTCAACTTGCTTATAGGAACGCCTGCAGTGGAGGTGTCTGGTCCACATCTGGCACGCTCTGTCCTGGGGATGGAAAGGGATGTTGTGGATGGGTGGGAGGTCCTGCCTGGGTTGTTCTGCAGATTGGTCTCTAAAGCCAACTTTGCATCAATGTTTGAAGGTGGGTAAGGGAGGTCCATGCTAAGGCGATGCAGATATAAACCCATCCCATAACCCTTCTTGCGAGTGTTGGGAGGAGCTTGGGCTTCATCCTCACACTCCCAAAGATCTTTCTAAATGAAAGCTCTATTGCCCAAAGCAACTGTCTCCAGCGATGGTTGAACCCTGAGCCCATAAAAGCCAGAGTCAACACCTCACTTTGGATAGTGAAATCCCTCTCTCACAGTTTCATCCAACTGTGGATCTTCAGGAGGGATTTAACTCTTTATTTCAGTGCTGGGGGTTCTCCCCTTCTACTGAGCCTTTGCAATGCTCGACCAGCCTTCACAATCACAAGAAACATCGATTTTCTTAAAAAGGCAATGGGACAGGGGTCTGGAGGGAACAGCAACCAACTGCAGCGCAAGATGGGGGCAGTTTGGGAGGGAGGAGGTGATTTTTAGTGGATCTTGCCTTTTTAAGGGAAATCTTTTCTGCTGGCAGAAAATGTAATTTTTTAAAAAGTTGTTTAATTTTGTAAGTCTGTACATAGATGAAATGTTCCAGGGATGACATCCTGTCAACGTTACTGTCTTTGCGCCACTGTGGTAAGTTTAAAACCCAATGTGACAATCCAATTGAAGACTGCAAGATTTCCTCGTGTAATCTCACACTAGCTGCTAGCTAAACGAGTCTTAGCAAAAGCTGGCAAAAACCATCGCTGTGTTAGTTTGGCTTTTTGTTGTTTTTTTTTTTTTTTAAAGAACCTCTGCAGCATTGTAAGCTTTGTGATTGCTCACAATACAATAAAGTGATTTGGAGGAGAACAAACCCAGATTCCCTGGATTTATTGCCTTAGTGCTGGGAGGGCAGCAGCTGTCGCTGGGTCCGAAGTGCAAAACGACTTCTCTCCGTGCTCTGCTCAGCCCCACCAACCTCACAAGTGCTGAGTGTCCAAACCAGGGGCAGGATTTGTCCCTCTGTTTTTGGCTCCCTGGGCTCCTCCTTGGCAGAAAGGCTTGAGAGCTTTGCTGGCTGACTCTAAGGAAATTATGGACACGTGGCATTGCAGCAGCACAAGAGGTTCTGGAGCAAATTTCCTGCTCCAGGATCTGCTCCAAAGCTTGTCAGCGATCTTGGGGTGATCTCTTCACGGGTTTGGCCAACCTGGGACGCAGTCTGCTAGGGTTGCAAGGCTGAATTTGCGGAGTGGTTGATGCAGGGAGAGTCCACGAGCTCTTTCACAAGACCATGGCTGTGGGAGGAAGTGCATGGGTGCAGGAGGGATGCCACGGCACGGAAAGCCGCGCGCTGCCAGACCACAGAGCTTTTGGCAGTGAGATACACGTGGTCCAGCCTCAGCACTGCTCTCTGAGGAGCGGGGGCTGCTGCGTAGGGGGTTAAGAGCATGCAGAGCCCTTGCAATTAAAGAATAAATAGAAACATCTCAGGAGGGCTTTGCCTGCTCTTAAATAGCTAATTTAATTTTAAGCGTTTCTCAGTGCTGTGTATAAAAGTGATGCAAGCAGAGCCCCAGTGAGGAAACCACCTCCAGGAAGCTGCAGCGTTCCCAGGCCTCCCAACCATGAAGGAACAACTCCATCTTCCATCCAGGCAGGTAGAGCTGCAGGCTGCCTGGAAGAAGATGTTGAATCTCTATCCTGTCCAAACTACCCTGTCCTCCAGGACTGCAAAGTTTGGTCAGACCGTAACCTGGGAGCAGATATCTCTAGGAGAGGCCAGATTCTGTTCCCAGCACTGTTATGGACTGTGGAGGAAAACCCATCGCCAGCCTTTAGAGATGATTGCTCCTCTGGTGTCCACCATTGCGTGCTGTGGACATTAGGCTACACCACCACTCTCCTTCTGGGGCTCCTTCTGGATGGGATCTCTCCTGCCCTGGGACAACAGGCTCAGTCAGAGCAGTGTAGAGCATCCCTCTGTCACAGTCTGACAGAGGATGGCCACTGCCCAGGGACCAACAGGTCTGAAGCTGACTTCTCCCACTTCCATGTGAATGCCCTGCTTGTAAGATGCTCCAGCACTGTGCTGGATCTTGTCCCTCCCAGTGCTCCTTTGCCCCCTTGCCTTACCTTCCTTTCATTTTGCTAGTGATTTTATTATTTAAACAGCCTTCCCGAAGCCCTCTGCATGGGAAGAAGCACGCAAGCCTCCATTGGCAGCATGAGCCCCCGTGTTGCCCACACACACGTCCCTCTCCACCACGGGACCCAGACGCTTGAAACCCTGCACCAACGCCCCCACAGAGGAGGAAAAGGCACACGGTGGCTTCAGGCTTGGGAAAATTTGAGGAGGTCCTCGTGCCAGCTTCCTAAAGCTGCTGTCAGCTTGATAAGACGGCGTGAGGGACTAAACGTTGGTGTCAGACATCACCTCAGCCACCCAAGCCAGGAAAGCCGGCCAGACTGGTTAGCTGCAAGCTCTGCCTGTCTCCAGGACCAGCTCAGCTCTGTGGCCGGATACATTTGCCCTGGCAAGCAAGATGGGCGTTTTAATTAGAGGCTGAATATTTTTAGAAGCAGGAAAACCTCAGCGGAGGCTGGGCAATGAGGATAGGCTGGGTTAGGGTGGGGGAAGAAGTGGCTGAGTTGGCGTTTGCTTGCAGAACTCTGTCTCCTGGAGGGTTATCAGCATCTCCCCCCCTTTCCAGCACGTTGGGAAAGACATCGAGGATTGCCTCCCCCCATTCGCCTTGTGCCCACGGCAGCACAGGCCAACCTTCTTCTCTTTATTTGACAAGATGGACCTGTTGGTACCCAAAAGCTCCCATTTTCTTCTCACCAGTCTGCTGGAGATGTTTCTGCTGGCTGTCAGCTGTCAGCCTACAGAAGTCCTTCACTGACTGATTATGTGTCTGACTTCATCGCAGCAGTAGGTGCCATCCCTTTTAAAAATAGCTGCTCCACTCTACATTTTCCGTTTAGAGGAGGTTTTTATTTCCAGCACGTTTGTTCCACACACCCTGGCTTGGTCAGGTTGGAAAGCGCGGATACACCCTTGCCATGCCAGAAAATAATTCTGCATGGCTGGGCATAATCTTTCTGGCTGCCTCAGGATCTGTCTCCTGGGAAAGCTTTAGGGGACTGATAACCCTCTGCCCCATGCACGTTTCTAAAGGCAGCACCGTGGCATTATTCCTGCCCCATCACTCCTGAGACATCCCGTTCCTTCCTGTTTCGAGTGGACAAGCGGATCTGGGAATGTGATTAAAAGGTGGAAAACTGGAGCTGAAACTAGGCCATCAGATAAATCCTCTGCTGCAATAAGCAAGGAGTCGAAGCACTGGCCCTTAATCACAGTCTTTGTCTCCTAGCATTTGTATGCCTGTGTGCACGCATCCCTCAGCGGCAGAACAAAAATGGCCCCCCTCCTGCCCCATCCCCACCCCTGCACTGCCTTTTATTAACGGAATTAAAATAAAAGTGGTTCATTCTGCCCCGGAGAAAGCAGCAGCCTGCTGTGTATCCTTCAAAAACCCCCCTGCCAGCTGCAAGAGGGTTTGGGCAGGGGGATGTGCTGCCACCCAGCCCAGCTCCATCCCCTCCCAGTGGTCCAGCCTCCACCCCAGGGATGACTCAGTATGGAGGAACCCACCGTGGTGATGTCCTTTAACCCCCGCCACTGCCCGTCTGGACCTCTGTGCCATGTGCCCCCCTCCTCTTCCTCATTAGCCGTGGATGTGTCAGGGCACTTGCTGGTAATTGACTGGGGCCGTGCTGGGAATTTGAACCTACATTTCAAAGAGATCGTTAACCTCTTTTTCCTTCTCTTTGAACTGCTTCGCTTTATTGTAGGTCAAAGGAAACACATGGCTTCTTCCTCCTGGAGCCCCTTTTGACAGGAGCCTGGCACGTTAGAGACGGTGGGGTTTTTACCATGGTGGTGGTGGCATGCTGCTAAGCAGTGTGTGAAGATGTGTTTCAGCAGGATCAAGCTGCCCCTTGATTTTGGAGGTGATTGCGGGTAAAGGAATGGTCCAGAGATGCCTCAGGGGCTTGTGGAGGCAGGTAACATTGCCATCCTGGCAGCACGTGGTGGGGTCTCAGCCCACAGAGGACCAAGGAAGGGTCACGGGTTATGGGTCGCTCACCCAGAAACTAGATTCAAGCCCTTCTTTTGTGCTGGAATTCCTGGGTGGGCTTGGGCACATGAATGACAACTTTTCCGAAGTGTGTTTCCACGGCTGGTTTAAGTCATCCTATGCCTGCAGGGGAACAGAGAGAGGTTGTCCTGACCTTCCTCTTCATTACATCAAAGCCAGCATTTGTGCAGCCCTTCACTATATCAAAAAAGAAAAAAAAAAAAAGTTTTCAGACATCAGTGAGCTGAACCAACTCACCAGGTAGCCACGCAGCCACCAGCAGAAACGCGCAGCAAGAAGAGCATGGAGCCCTGCCCAACGATCACTACGAGCACCTCTTCACAACAGCATCTCGACTCTGTGAGCGACATCTGCATCCATTTTAGGTTGAAAACAGGTGGGCTGAAGGCTGTGGAGTACCTCTGAGCATCTTTCCTGCTTATAATGTAGAACACGGCCCTGGTTGGGCTGCTATGAAGATAAATGTAAGTTGGACTATTAGATTAGAAAATGTCCTGAAGGATAAGCTCTGCATTATCAGAGCTGACATCTGCATTGGTAAGTCTCCATTGACAACTGGGGTCATCCTTAGATCTATGGTCCTAAAATCCTTGCATTGCTAATGATGCTTTCTCAGTTCACATTAGCTATCCTCTTTGCCTCCAAGGTACTTTACCAAACATCTCCAAGGGTCTCAATATGTTCAATACTCATCTTGTTTAGCAAGTCTTTGAGAGGAACTATCTCAACACCTTCTCACCACCTGGAACAGGACCAGGTATGATGGGAAGGAAGAGGATCAGGGACAGAGCAGAGTTCTGACATGACCCCAAAACTGAATTTGGGATCCTTCATGAGGCACACACCTCTACAGCTCAGAAAATCCCCAAAGCCCTTCTCACCAACTAGATCTAAGCTCTACGCTATCATTTATTTTATCATCTCTGTGATTATAAAACCTGAAATAATGTAAAAATTTATTTGTTGGAAGAACTGGGCACATCTGGAGGTAATTCTCATAAGCTGCTGTCTCTATCTAAGGTAAGAAACTCCTGAAGAAGGAGTAGCTTTTCCTGTGAGAAATGCTGAGGAAAACAGATTCCTGTTCGGTCCTTACGTGCAGTCTCTTTCGTAGGAACACAAGGGGCAAGATTTTTCCCTATTTTGCTATTAATCATAACAGCTAGCATAAAAATTCTCCATTTTCCCTAGAGGTTCTTATTCATAGACTTTTTCCATTTAAATTTTTCATTAAGTGATTGCTTGGCTTCCAAAAAAAAACCCAGCCAATAGCTATGTGTTTGTCATGGTGCCATCTGGAACCTGCATCCTAGAGACCGCTGAGGTGAAAATCCTCTTGAATAAACAGGAAAGAAGGAGGGCACAGAACATATCCCTGTGATATCCTGTGGGAAATGCCTGAGTAATCCGTGGTAGCAATTGTGCCACAGTGCTACTTTTATCACTATTTCTTAAACGCCCTATGGTGGCATCTTCGACTTCCCAATACCAATGCTCCTCCACAGGTAAACTGGGAAGGACCCCGCCCCAAAGATCTTGCAACCAGAGAAGATCTCCAAAGGGAGGGACCTTGAAAGGTCATCCAGACCAACCCCCTGCCAGGAGCAGGGACATCTCCAACCACATCAGGTTGCTCAGAGCCCCGGCCAACCTGGCCTGGAATGTTTCCAGGGATGGGGCATTCACCACCTCTCTGGGCAACCTGGGACAGTGCTCCACCACTCTCGTAATTTTTTTTCCTTACATCATGTCTGAACCTGCCTCCCTCTATTTTAAAACCATCACCCCTCGTCCTGTCCCAGCAGGCCCTGCTGAAGAGTCTCTCCCCACCTTCCCTGCAGCCCCCTTTGGGCACTGGGAGCCGCTCTCAGCTCTCCCCGCAGCCTCCTCTTCTCCAGGCTGAACAGCCCCAGCTCTCTCAGCCTGGCCTCACAGCAGAGCTGCTCCAGCCCTCTCAGCATCTCGTGGCCTCCTCTGGACCCTCTCCAACAGCTCCACGTTCCTCTGATGTTGAGGGCTCCAGAGCTGGATGCAGTACTACAGGTGGTTATTTCACAGCTGGGTTTGAAGTAACCAGTAAGACACCTTTTCACCCAAAAGTATTGCCCATAAGAATATTCTTGTTTGCTTCTGCTCATCAGGTATTTCTATGTTCACACAGAAGCAGGCCAGTCTCTGCTCCACAGGAGGAGTGTAGACACTTGGTGATGCCAGGGACAGTGCTGTTCCAGGAAAGAGCACTGCCAGGCTCACAATGAGTTTGGTTTTCACAACTTTGGAGGAAAAATATTGCTTTTCTGCAGTGGCTCTGCAAATGCTGTTTGCTGGGTTTCAGCAGCCCCAGAAAAGCAGCAGTAGGTCCCCTGTGCATGGAGAACATTCTGCAGCCCATAGGCAACCAATTTAGGCAGGAAAAGCTCTGTCTGGAATTGCTTCATCTTCCTCCTTCCTGAAGCTAAAGTCAGAGCTATAAAGCGTGTGGTGTGCCGGCATCCCAAAGCAGAGCGGAAGCACCACAGCTGGCAAGGACCCCATCCTAGAGTCACCAAGGGGATATCAAAATATGGCAACAGCCCCAGCAGCCTGATGGAAAGGAGGTGGTAATTCCTTCATTTTCTCTCTTCAAGCCCAGGCAGAAGAGAAGGGCCCCAGAACAACCCTTGTGTCAAGACGTGTTCCCTGTCTTATCTGCTGCAGCAGAGAAGCTGGTTGGCCCATCTGAAGCAGCAGTTTCACGTGGCAGAGCAGAGCTATGCAGTTTCCAGCAGAGTCCTGGAGCCAGCCAAGCACCATTAGCCTAGTTTTTCATCCAAGCAAGGAAGTCCTGGCTCCTGGCAGGCTTATTAGTTTTGGCACCGAGCTCAGCTGACACCTGGCCAAGGCATTCTGGCTGCAGCTGGACCTGCCTGGCTTGTGTCCCACCAGCTTGGGTCTCTCCCCAGCACCCTTCCCTACCCTCTTTAGGGAAGAATGGTTTAGCACGGACAGAGCAAGCTTGTGTGCCTGCTCAGCGAAGCAATGGGGACAGCTACAGATTTGGGAGTTAGAGAGGCTTTTCAGACTCCGAACTTGCCCTGAGAGGTGGTGGAAGCCCCATCCCTGGAAGCATTCAAGGCCAGGTTGGACGGGGCTCTGAGCAACCTGATCTAGTCAGGGATGTCCCTGCTCCTTGCAGGGGGGTTGGACTAGATGACCTTTGAATGTCCCTTCCACCCCAAACCATTCTATGATTCTATGAACTTCTTCTTTGTATATCCAAAAATCCCTGAAATTCAAACACTTTCTTGCAAAGAGCTTGGTTGCTCAAGAACAGAGATTTCGCCTTCATCTGACAAAGGTGGTGCTGGGTAGCTGGGGGCAAGCGGGGGTGAACAATTTCTTATCTGTGCTTTTACACTCTGTTTCTTAATCTCCTTCCTGATTGCTAGGGAGAAAGGAGGACAGCCTGCACCCATGGGAGTCCTGCTGCACACCCACCTCTCTTTTCTCCTGGCCTCTTCCACCAGAGTAGTCCTGGGCAGAAGCACCCTTGGGGTGGCAGAAAGGATTGTCCAGGATTCCAAAGCAAGGAATCTGAGAATATCCCCTATCCCTCACGCTCTCGACTCTGTTCCCATACACACAATGTGTGAAGGGCAGAATTCCACGGGAACGTTTGCTTTCAGCACGGGAGCTCTGGGTAGCAGGGATGCTAGGGGCTAACGGTGTACCTCGAGCACTGCTGCGCTATAGATAAAGCCCAGCGTCTTGGCTCCAGTCCTACAACCAGGGGCATCAACAGCCAACCCACCCATGGCATCAGCTTGGCATCAGCCAGATCTACCCTTTCTGACAGGAGCGTGCCTCCACCTGCAGCAACGGAGACACCGTATCCTCTCTAAAGAAGCAAATTTCAGCCTTTATTTTGTCCTTCTCATCACAGAATCATAAAAACACAGAATGATTTGGGTTGGAAGGGACTTTTAAAGATCATCCAATCCAACTCCCTGGCCATAGGCAGAGACATCTTTCACCAGACCAGGTCCCTCAAAGCCCCATCCAATTTGACCTTGAACACTTCTGATGATGGGACATCCACAGCTTCTCTGGGCAACCTGTTCCAGTGCCTCACCACACTTACAATAAAAAATTGCTTCCTTACATCTAACCTAAATCTACTCCCTAGCCTCTAACCTGAATCTTCTCTAGCTGAATCCCGAGCAGGAGACTCCTTGTCCTTATCCCCACAGATGCAGTGACAAGGTCATGAAATCAATGAGTGACAGGCAATGATGCTGCATATCAGCTATGTTTGAACTACTGAGCCCCTGCTGAAGGCTGATTCCCTCGTTAACCACCTTCCAGCACCAGGCACAGAGTGGGACACAGCAGATGATAGCATTTTTATCAGCTTTGCAAGACATTAACTATGGCACCTGCTCTTCTCCCAGGCACCTGCTATGGTGCTGCAGGTTGAGCAGGGAGCAGAAAGCATGCACAAAAAACAAAGGAGATAAGGACAGAAATTGCCCAGTGATGGTGACCTTGGATAGAAGTTGCCCCCTTGCTAGATAAATAGTGCTGGAAAGCAACAGAGCTTCTGCCAGCCCCAGTCAGCATCTCTTTGGACTAAGACAGGCAGAAGCAAGGCTCAGAAGAGACCAGGGGTCTGGTTAGGGTGGCAGCTTGCAGATTTATCCCCTTCACAGCCACTGCAGCCCCTTGCTGCCTGTTCAGAAGTTGCACGCATTCACAGGGGGAAAGAGGTGATCAGATAGCACTTGTTTCTGTAAATATGGATACCCCTTCTACCCCTGAGATAACTCTGTCAGGAAAGATGGCCACTGCACCTACTCATGGTGGTGGGTACCAACACTGCTGCCAGGAGGAGGGTCCAGCGTTAGCATCATCAGGGATGCAAGTCATTGCAAAATACAAAGCACAGCAGGTATCTGGGCATTCCTGAAGCAAAAGCCTGGAGATTTACCGCGGGTGTCTGCGGGTCGTTTTGTCAGGCAGTGCCTGCAGATCTCCTGTGACACCTAAATGGACCTGAGCCAGCTAGATCTTCAGAGAAGTAGCATAGCCACCAAATTAATCCATGCAAAGAAATGAGACTTCATCAAAGAATAAGAAAGCATCCATCATGGCTAAAGGTGAGACACTGGGAAATGAAGGGGACCACTCACATTCTTTCTGCCCTGATGTCAAGCAAAAACCTTTTCTTCCTGGCGTATCTTGTCCGGGAGGACTCATTTTGCTGGGAACAGAGAATGAGTTGCAATTAAGATTCAGTCTCTGGCTCAAGTTAGGTGGTGGATGCCCCATCCCTGGAAACATTCCAGGCTAGGTTGGAAGAGGCTCTGAGCAACCTGATGTGGTTGGAGATGTCCCTGCCCCTTGCAGGGGGGTTGGACTAGACGACCTTTGAAGGTCCCTTCCAACCCAAACCATTCTATGATTCTATGATTCTTTCTGGCAGAAAAGTGTAGGTAAGCATGAGTGTGAATGCATCTAAAATGAGGTTAGATGTTTAGCTCATTCAACAGACCCTTGAAGGGGCACAATTGTCTGGTTTGGACTCTGAAGGCTACAAGCTCGAGGTTCAGAGGTATCTTCTTAAAAATTCCATGCATACAAAAAGAGCACAAGGTCAGGACTAAGCTGATCACTGGATGCGCTCAGCAGGATCACAGCCAGCGACTCAGAAATCCCTGATAGACTTCTCCAGTCCCTGTTTGGAAGAAGGCACCATGATGACGTGGATGGAGCAGAAAGGTAACCATCTGCAGCAAGGGAGAATTATCTGCTGTAATGACATCTTTCAAATCAATAAGCCTACGTAACTCACTGTCAGGAGCCATCAAGAAATCACCCGAAGAGCCATTAACATTACATCAAATGAGTCTTGGGGAACCTTGAGGAAGAGAAACGGGCTGGCACAGGGTCTGGATCACGGCAACGTGGGCAGAGGAGACGGAGATGACCAGAAGGGTGTGCGCCATCAGTTCTTAGCAAAAAAAATAGAGCAGTTAATTTGGGATTTTGTCAATGAGTTTGTATGGACAAATGCACATATGTCTATAAACACAGTCAGATGGCAGAGCAGAGAACCTTCATCAGCATTCATCACGTTCCAGCCCCTGAGCTTCTGCTGATAAAGGCAGCTGTAGCAGTTTAATACAGCGCAGTTGCTCCAAGGCATTCCGCCTTTTTTCCTTCTAAACTGTGTTAGATGAGATTAACAAAATGTGCATTAAACGGTGTCAGAACTGCCCCCCTGACAGATCTTGAAACGTGGCTGTAGAGAGATGGGGTTATAACCCTTTTCTTACCGGAGATGGCTTAATGCAGACAGCAGTGGGAAAGCAGGTCCAGGCATGGAGGATGAAAGGGCTCAAAGCCTAGGAGCAGGCTCAGGAGGATGGGCTTGGGGAGGAGGCACCGGGAGGAGGTGCAGAAGGACTTTAAGGTGACTGAGAAGTGAATGGAGTTTGTGGGAGCAATTCAAAGGTCTATGGGATCGGAAACATTCTGAGCTGATACACAGGTACATGCAGGGAAGGAGAGAGATTCAAAGGAATATCAACCTGGAGGGCAAACACCCACGAGAGTCCACCTAAAGGGTGAGAGGCTGCCTTGATTTCCATTGAGTTGGGGACGAGTGAGATCCAGCCAAGCTGATGTGCCAGAAAAACCCACAAATGTCTTGGGCATCCAAAATTAAGAAAGGTCCCACAGAAAGGACACCTTCTTGCCTTAGTAGGCAGCAGACTAGGGCTGCGAAGAAGTGGTGGGTCAGTTCTGCTGGCCACACACCAGAGGCTGGGGAAATAGCTGAGGGCCAAGGAGTAGATGTACAACCTGTCAACATAAAGATTTAAGAACATAACCTTATTCATCAAAGAGAAGACTGAGAGGGATCATTACATGTGAGTATTTACATACCCATTGCTCTGATAGTGAGACAGAGAAGGGGAGGTTCTTCAGTCATGCTGATAAGGAGAGTAAGAAGACATGATGGGTGGAAGATAGCACTAGATTAATTAAGCCTTTGAAGTGGACACCAACTCACTGCTATGAAGATAATTAAATATTGGAACAGCTTATCAGGGAAGCTACTGAGTCACCAGTGCTTCTTATGTTGAAATAAAGATTAGGTAACTATGAAAAGAGACGCTCTAATCCAATTTCTGGGAAAAAAATCTATTTTCTGTATACAAAAGGTCAGATAAGATGAGCCTCATGGTGCCTTTTGACTGTGCAGTCTGTGAATTTAGGAAGCGTAAACTCCCCTGTGTAAGGATCCATCTTCATCTAGTACGTGATGTGTCAGGCAAATCAAGGGGAAATGCATTATACAGGCTGAGATCCCAACTCGAGAGCACGCGGCCAATGCTGGGAAGCGAGCTCAGAAATTCCTGGCTCTTATCCCATTAGCCTACTGGAAGATAGATAAGCCTCCACATTTCTTCAAACCTCATATGAACCACAGAACTACTTCAGAGGTTTTTGGTTTTGCCTGGTATTTATATTGCAACAGCAATAAAGAGATGCAGTCTGGCTGTGCTAAACTGACCAGGGGTGGAAAGGCATCCTCTGCCCCAACAAGGTTTAAAATCTTGCTGAGGACAGAAGGCAAGCAAGAGAGGACTCACCTCCCCCTCCAAAGTGGCAGCCTGCAAACACAGGCCTCCAACAACTCAATAAGATCATGCAGCCCATTCCTCTGTGCCAGAAATGGGAGGAAGAAAAACAGGTAAACCTTGGAAGAACAGGTAAAGAGAGTGGTTGTGATGCAGAAAGGGGTGCAAGCCCCAATGCGATGTGGTCAAAGCCAGGATCCATCAAAAAAAAGACAAACTTCTGCATAGTGTTATCTCCAGGGAAAAAAAAAGAATGCCCAAGAACCACCAAGAACAAGGGCTGGGAGTCATCCAGCCACATGGAGAAGTGCCAGATGGATCAATATGCCAGGTGGGTCAACTCTTGGCAGTGCCTGTTTCTCCCCATTGACCTTAAAGGGGGCCAGGGGTGATTTATCCAGATGGAGACATTAACACTTGAGATATCAGAAGTCAGGTGAGATGAACTCCAAAGAGCCAAAGGAGGCCCAGACTGAAGCGGTCACAGCAGAGAGATATTTCTCTAAGGCAAAGGGCTCTCTCTGACTCAGTTTCTCAGCTGTTGAACGGGAATTTCAATGATGTAGTCTGTCTCCGTGTCTGTAAACTCATCTAATGAGAAAAGGAAATTCCAATTCCATTTTTTTTCCTTTAATGACATATCTCTAAGAGAGGGAAAAAAAAGACAAAAGAAAAAATGTAAAGCTAAGATATGCTAAATA
The DNA here is from genome assembly GCA_009806455.1 of Tetrax tetrax. Lineage (NCBI taxonomy): Eukaryota > Metazoa > Chordata > Aves > Otidiformes > Otididae > Tetrax > Tetrax tetrax. The sequence goes on from WHYT01008383.1 coordinate 30,678, forward strand.
ATCCAGAATAAAAATAAAATGTTTCATTATGGACAGAAAGGGAAGCATTAAGCCACAATGAAGTCACTTTAGGTGGTTTTTATTATTTGAGGGGTTTTTTTATAATTTCACTGAAACCCCCTTGGAAGACCCCTTTTGCTTCAAACAGAACTGATTTTTTTTAATATATATATCTTCTTGATTTCAGTCACTGAACCACAAAATCCAATTTCAGTTCAGGTCTCTTGGAGAGCCCTGGATATTGGTGATATGGAGACGTCTCTTCACTACGCATCCCTGTGCAGGCAGGAGCAGAGAGAAGATGGAGCAGTCCTGGTGAACACACACATACTTACACACTGTGGGAATATGTCTGC
>WHYT01008451.1:0-37925 GCA_009806455.1 Tetrax tetrax
CCGCCTCCCCCTGCTCGCGGCCCTCCCGCCTTTCTCGCCCGCTCGCGCACCACCCGGCCAATGGGCGGCCGGCTGCGGCGGGGCCCGCCCCCCGCTGCCTCGCGGCCAACCAGCGGGCCGTTCCCCGCGCGCCCCGGGCGTGCGCCACGCCGCGCAGGCGCCGCTGGGGCCGCCGCGCTCGCACTCCCGCTCCCCCGCTCCCCCCTCGGCCGGCCCCGCCGCGGCGCCCGCCCGAGCGCGGCTGCTTCGGCTGCCGCTCCGCCGGCCCGCCGCCCGGCTCGCCCGGCCGCCGCCGCACAGCTCTCGGAGCTGCCGGGCTCCCTACCGCCGCCGCTGCTCGCGCCCCTCCGGCTGCCCCCGGGTCCCCTCGCCCTGCGGGCGAGGCCTGGCAGGTGAAGCCGCTCGCCCCGCGACCTGCGCGGCCGCTCCCTGGCGCGGGGCTGCAGCGCCGCTCGCGGCTCCGGCGAGGCCTGGCGGCGGGGCCTCCTTTTGGCTGTCGCTTCTCCTTTAAGAAAAAAAAAAACGCCCCGTCGGGCGGCGGGTGAAAGTCGGTGACAAAATGGCGGCCGGCGCAAATCGGGCGGGGCTTGCGGCCATCGCCCCGCCCACTTCCGTCCAGCCTCCGCGCATGCGCGCTGCCTGCCGGGAGCTGTAGTTCTCGCAGGCGGCGGGCGGGGCGCGGCCCGGCCCGACGCGGGGCGCGCTGGGAGCGGCCGTGGCCCCTGACCCGCCGCGGTCCGGCCCGGGCGGTGCCGCTGCGGCCGCAGGGTCTCGGTGACAGACGAGCTCTGCCGGGGAGCGGGCCGCAATCTCGTGTCCCAGTCTCCACTCCGTCCCCTCTGCCCGGCGCCAGGGCCGGAACCGCAGCGTGGGCCGTGTCAGCGGCGGGGTGCGCTCTCAGCCTGGCCGGATCTGTCCTCCCCATTGCTGAGGCTGCCTCAGGACCCAGAGAGCCACCTCCAGAACCTGCCACGGAGCCTTTGGCGAGCTCCAGTGCAGCCAGGATGCTTTTGGGACCAAGATCTCGAGAGCTGCCTCTCTCACTGGATGCAGCAGTTACCTCCAGTCAAATGCCCCCTCTGCCAACAGCTGCTGTCGTCGCCCTGTGAAAGAGTGGACCCTCACCCCACCCCACAACAACGATTGTGACTCAAAGCTCTGCTGCATAAGCCAGCTTCATGCCCACTGTTTGTTTCAAGGGTGTGCAGTGCCCTTCTGGGAAGAGTGTCCCACCACAGCAGCAGAACAAAGTGCTCTTCATGCCCTCTACAGACAGAAAAATAAAAGGGATTTCAAAGAGTCTGAGGCATTTAGCTCGTAAATCACGTTTGGTAAACTGATACTTGTCAGTGAGATGACTCTGTCTACTTTTTATTTCCTCTTCTGAGTTTCAAGCCCTAAGCTTTCTTATGTATGACTAGAAAACAGGAGTGTGTCCAAATCTCCATTCCTCAGTTCTTGAGAGCGCTCTGATAAACTGTCTTACTGTGGAGAACTGCGTACGGTCTGATCGCCCTTGGCTGGGGGGGAGGAGGAGTACATCCTAACATGAAAATTAAAGAAGGAGAGAAGTTCAAGATACTCACACAGGGGTTCCTCCCGTCTCTTCCAGACCAAGGCAAGAGGTTGCTGATTCAGCCTGCTGCAGAAGCTGTGGCAGCGTGCCTTCTCAGCAGGGCCATTTTTTTAAAGGCAGTGTACACCCCTTCTCCAGAGTTGGGTACCTGAGTGATTTGAGGCTCATTTTCAGCACAGAGACGGTTTGGCAGGCTCTTGCTTTTTGTCAGTCCAATGTGAATCTGTTTGTTTTCTTTCAATTGAAATGTTTCTCTCTCTTCTCAAGACAGAAATCTCAGCAAGAATTTAAGTAATGTCTGCTACTGCTGTTTGTAGTTTAAGTGCTGAAAATATTCTTTCTCTCCCCTAAGACTTGTCTAGCTGGAAAACTGATTAATATCACTTTACAAAGTAACTGTTCTGCAGTTAATCCAAACTTTCTGCTATGAAATGACCTTGCATTTATTCTTACATTAAATAAATTTTATTTCAAGCTAGAGAGTCTTGTCGTGGGTAGTTATTCTCAAGTCACTGTTGCGATTGATTTCTCCTTTGTAGACGAGGCATGGAGTTGCTTAGTTCTTGTTAAAATAGGTTGGCTAAACCACCGTGTGGAAGTACAGCTCAGGTCAGGACACAGCTCAGTCGTTTGCATCTCTTTGGCTTGTGTTTTATAATGCGAACGTTTATTGTGCAGAGTGACGTGCTGAGCAGGTGTGTCCCCACGGCTGGAGCGTCAGCACTGAGCTGTGCCCAGGGGCCACACGCGTGGCACCTCTGGGAAGCTTTAAGAGGCCCGCAGCGTTAAAGCAGGGAGAGCCACCGGCTCCGGCAGCGCCACTGCCGCCTGCGCCGCTGCAGCGAGCCGCATCCTTGCGCTCACGTTGGCTCTGAGGGACACAACGGGATTTGCTGTCACCTGGAAATCCAACGTGAGGCTCCAAAGGCATCCCCCCGAACGGCAAAGGGTGTTGGAGCACGCTGGCGCTGCAGGTCCTGTGCCTGCCTCCATCACAAATGCCTTTCCGCTTGGCACAGGGACGCTGTCCCCTGTCACACGCAGCCAGGGGCTTCTGGAAAGGGCCTGGGTCTGCAGGACGCGCGCTCTGACTTCCAGCCCAGAACCAAGGAGCTTGGGGGTTTGTACGAGTCAGGAGCTCCCCGGACAACCTGCCAGCCGGTTTCTTCCCTCTCCATCCCCAGCCCGGGGTGGCTCTTGGCTCCCTTTGCCCCAGCCTCTGTCCCCCTTTCTGCCACCGCCTGTCACACGTGGTGCAGAGTGCACAACCCACAAAGGAAAAACCCCGAGCGACAAACCCCAGCCCTGGGCTGAGGAGCGGAACTGAAAGCCTGTGCAGCCCAGCCTGCCAGCTCACCACCCTGCAGGCGCTGGCCCAGCCCCAGCCCCCCCGGCCACCGGGACCCCACGCTGAGGCAGGATGGAGGATTTAGGTAAGCGAGGCCCCTCTGGATCCAGTCCGGTGCCCAGGCTTGGTGCAGGGGCATGCTTTTGGCAGCTCAGAGGACCCTTGTCCTGCCCCAGGGTCAGACGGGGATGCTGCAGAGGGGCAGCAATGGAGCCATGCTCCCTGCCTGCCTCCCCCACCTCAGGGGACGAATGGGGCCCAGGTAGCAGAAGAAGTACTTGACCAAAAATGAAGAGTGCTTGAAGGCAGGAAAGGGGCCGCGGCAGCAATGCAACCCCGACTGCACGCACGGGGCCAAGCAGCTCGAGGGTGCGGGACCACGTCTGAGGGCGCTGGGAGTCATCCCCGGCCTGGGGGAGGCGAGGTCAGGGAAGCAGCCTCCCTGCGGGGGGCTTTCCCTTGTTTCCTGGCCTGAGGGCAGCGGGTGCTGAGGGATGGCCAAGATGGCGAGGTGGAAGCAGAAAGAGAGAGGCTTTGCCCTCCCTGCAGGAAGCACCGCTCCGGGTGTGCAGAAAGCACAAAGGTTTAGCTCTTCTGGGCCAGGGCTTGTGCTGGGACGAATTTAAGGGCTGGCGGATGTCTCTTCATAAGCTAGAGATGGCATGCAGGGGAAGCAGGACCCTTGTTGCCAGCGGTCCCCCATGCTGTGCGGTGCAGCGGGTGCTTCCTGCACTGGGGATGGGGGTCCAGGTGAAGGTGCTCAGGGCCAGCACAGCCCCGCGGGGCCCTGGCAGCTGGCTGGCAGGAGCTGCTGTGACGCCACTTTTGCTCCTGAGATTGCAGGAGCGGCACGAGACCACTTGGGAGGGGTGCAGAGCAGGGGTGGCAGCCAGCGGCGAGGGTGCCTGACCCGCATCTCTCTGTGCAGACGCTTTGCTGGCAGAACTGGAGCAGAGCTCTGGCCCAGCCTCCAAGGACTGCACGCTGCAGGCGCCAAGCCCCCGCAAGCGGGATCCAGCCACAACCAGCCCCCCAGCCCTCTCTGGCAGTGAGCCACTTGCCTCAGCGAGCCTGAAGGTAACGCCTCAGCACAGCAGGGCCGGCGGCTGAGACCCTGCTTGGCTCGTGATAGGAGTGGTGGTGCCAGGCAGGCAGCGAAAGGTGCCGGGGAGCATCCTGCGAACAAGGCCGCAAGGGTTTGTCCTTCCAGGTGCAGCTGCTGCCTCAACCTCAGCCTCCGGGAGAGACTTTGAAGACAGAGTACAGGTAAAATGCAGCCATAGGAGGGCAAAACCAGCCCTGGTTTGGGGCTACCCAGGGTTGGGGCTACCCTTTTCGTCGCTTGGAGTCATGCTCCCAGGTCACCTAGTCGCCTGCCTGTCTCCCAAAAACCACGTCCTTCTGTGAGCTGAGGCAGGAGGCTGGATCCTGCATCACTGCTGGGGTGAGGGCTGAGCTTCTAGCAGCCCCCTCCTCAGCACAGGTGGCCACCCCTCGCCAGCATGTCCCCTGTCCCCTGCTGTGACCTGTGGGGAACGGGCAGTGTCCAGAGGGGTCTCGGTCCCGTGTGAAAGCTGCAGTGTCCCTCATTCTCTGCCGTGTCCAGCAGCCCCACACCTGCCCCGCAGCCGCTGCTCCCCTCACCCCTACCGACGGCAGCCGCCCAGCAGCTGGACGAGCTCCTGGCTGACCTGGGCCACGTGCAGAGCAGGGTAAGCCTCGTCCCACAGGAAAATAGGTCGGGGGCCTGGCCCCGACCCAGCCCTCACCCTCTTCCTTCCTGGCAGCTAGCGGCTGCAGGCCAAGGAGCTGTGGTTCCAGCAGAGCCCTCGCTGGACAACATGCTGGGCAGCCTCACCCGGGACCTGCAGGAGCTGGGCATCACAGCCACCCCGACTGCGACCTGCGCTGCCTGCCGCAAGCCCATCGCCGGCAAGGTGAGCTCCCACGCCTCCATCCTGGTGCCCCCCTCAGCTCACAGCGGCCCCTGGAGCTGCTCTCACTGCCCCCTGGCCTCCTTGCAGGCGCTCACGGCCCTGGGCAAAGCCTGGCACCCCGAGCACTTCACCTGCACCCGCTGTGGGCAGGAGCTGGGTGGCCGGCCCTTCTTTGAGCGAGGCGGACGGGCGTACTGCGAGGAGGACTACCACCAGGCCTTCTCCCCCCGCTGCGCCTACTGTGCCGGCCCCATTCGTGAGGTAAGACCCCTGCCTTGGCCTCCCAAGCCACCCGCTGCTGCCACCAGCCACCTCACCTTGCCTCTTCCTGCAGAAAGTCCTCACGGCCCTGGAGCAGAGCTGGCACCCTGAGCACTTCTTCTGTGCCCACTGTGGGAAGGTGTTTGGAGATGACGGTATATCCTGGGGGACAGGCATGGGGCTTCTGCCCCCGCTGCCAGTGTCCCCCCGATAGCCCAGCCCTTGCCCCCACTCTAGGTGTCCCCCCCATAGCCCAGCCTTTGTACCCATTGCCCCATCCGACAAGCCCCCATGGTCCTTCCCTCGCCTGCCTTCCCTCCTACCCTGGGCATTCCCATAGCCATCCCGCACTGTGGGCCTCCCCCGGGCGGGTGCCCATCCCAACACCCTCCACGCAGGTTTCCATGAGCGGAGCGGGAAGCCGTACTGCCGCCAGGACTTCTTGGCCATGTTTGCCCCAAAATGCCAAGGCTGCGAGCGCCCCGTGACGGACAATTACCTGTCAGCCCTGCGGGGTGTCTGGCACCCCGAGTGCTTTGTGTGCGTGGTAAGTGGGCAGCAGCCTGGCAGGGACGCAGGTGTGAGTGTGTCCCCGAGGCCGAGCCAGCCTTCCTCATCTCCTTCCTCCTAGGAGTGCCTCAGTGGCTTTGCCAGCGGCTCCTTCTTCGAGCTGGAGGGTCGTCCCTACTGCGAGCTCCACTTCCACCAGCAGCAGGGCAGCATCTGCCACGGCTGTGGCCGCCCCGTGACCGGCCGCTGCATCACGGCTGCGGGGCGCAAGTACCACCCTGAGCATTTCATCTGCGCCTATTGCCTGGGCCAGCTGCACAAAGGCACTTTCCGCGAGCGTGGCAACAAGATGTACTGCCAGGCCTGCCACGACAAGCTCTTCCTCTGACCCCTGGCCCCCCAGCCCCGACCCCCGCCCCCTACCCCCCTTCCTGCCTGGCTGAATGCCCCCGGTTTGTCCCCACCATCAGCATCCTGGGCATCATCCCTGCTGAGCCAAACATCCCTTGTATTGTCCCACCTGTCAGCGCGTCCCTGGCATTCATCCTGCTGGGCCCCACGGCCCCAGCATTGTCTCTGCCAAGCCAGACATCCAGGCCCTCATTCCTTGTCCCCCTCCTCCCAAGACATTCCCGGCATTGTCCCAGCCAAGCCACAAGTCCTGGCATTGTCCGCTCCCCCTGAGCAATAAAACACCTGGCCCTGCCTTTGCTCGGCTCGCTGGTGGCTTTGAGGACAAGCGCAATGCAAAGCGGAAGGCCTGGAGCCCCCACAGTCCCCAACTGGTGTATCTGCCAGTGCTCCCCACCGCCCACAGGTGCGCTGGGTCCCCAGCTCCCGGGGTGCTGCCAGCCAGGGTGACCCTGCCTCTGCAGCCCGGCCTCCCGGCGGGAGCCAAACTCCAGCCGTGTCACACCGCGCAGGAAACCAGCACCAGCCCTGCAGCACCCAGGCCCATATCCCGCTGCGACAGGGTAAAACGCTGCTCCACGCCCTGCTGAAGCCTTTCCAACAGCAGCTCAGCCTCAGTAAAAAGCTGGTTTGAAACAGACGCCAGAAAGCTGCTTCCAAAAGCTATTTCTACAAACTTACAGAATCTCTTTCTGTGTTTATTCTCACACGCAGACACGGGTGAAGGCAGAGTGAGGTAACAGTGCTCCAGCCCCACTGCGCTGTTCCCTGGGAAGGCACGAGCACACCTGTGGCCCGGCCATGCTCTGCCAGGCAGCCCCTGCTCCTGAGGGCTCCCCCAGCCAGGTTCTGAAGGATGCACTCAGCACAGCAGAAGTTACGGTATTTCTTCTCACACGCACAGTCCACGAGCCACCGGGTAACGTCCAGGGAACGGCTTCCAGCAGGAAGAGCCCCTGCCCCGTGAGAGGGAGGGCTCTCTGACCTGCCGAGGAGCCCTGAGCTCCTCCTTTGGTGCATACAAAGCAACGTTCTGGTGCTTTTAATATTTCCTCCCATCTTTTGCCATAAAGAGGAGGAAACATCACTCCAGCCCAGGAAAGGCTTTGCCACAAAGGGCATCGTTCAGAGCCACACACAGCCAAGCATCGCTCCAGAGCACAGCCCTGCCCCTGGAAAAGACTCAGTCCCAAGTGCAGGGCGGCAGCCTCAGGTGGAAGGCACACAGACACACTTTAAAAACTTTATTTATATAAAAAAATCATTTTGTTTTAAAAGCGTTACAAGAGTGTGCACAGGAATCAGACAAGGAACAGCTTGTGCTCCCCGCTCGTCTCCTCCTGAGCCCCACTCCCTGCCAGGGCAAGGGAGGAGAGAAGGGGGAAGCTTTTTTTTGGTTCATTTGGAATTAAAAATTAAAAAGGAATTAGTGTTTTATATATTTAAAGGAAAAGAGAAGAGTTAGACCCCAGAACAAAACCAAACTGAGCTGAGGCAGGGCTGGAGCCAGGAGGCACAGCCGGAGCCGAGGAGCAGGCAAGAGCAAGGCACCAGTTCTGCCCGCTGCAGCCCCCCTGCTTCCCACGCGGTTCGGAGGGAGCCCCGGGTTGCGGAGGGCTCCCGCTCCAGTTTGCAGCCTCCTACAGAGGCTTCCAGTTGCACAGGGAGCCCAAGGACTCCCCAGGAGATCACAGCACTTAGATGTGCCCCCCCCACCATAGCGGAGAGGAGGAGGATGCGCGCGTCCTGGCTCCTACCCCAGCCCAGGCTCCCCAGGACGCGATGCAGATGAGCCCTGCACCCTATCAATGAGGGCAGGAGGCTGGGATCCCCCCCTAAACAGGCTTCCAGCCCCACTGCAGACAGTTAAGGCCCCTGGCATGGGAGGGAAGCGCTCAGCCCTGCCAGAAGCCCAGGAAACACCCCTTCCCCAGCAAAGAAGCCAGACAGTACGATTCAGAGCTATTTCACAGTGGCAAAAGAAAGGCACATGTCAAGAGAAAGTCAGAGGCGGACCGCCGCAGACAGCCAGTGTGCTGGGGTGAGGGGGGATCCTGGCTCCACCTGCTCACAGCCCCGCTCCTCACGCCTGGCACACAGTGCGCCCCAAGAAGCCTGCCTCTCCCCAAAAGCCCTGCCGCATCTCCTTCCACAGGGACCCATCACCACCCATGTGGGGAGGCCCATCCCAGGCCCCCCACATAAGGATCCCTCCTCACACAGCCACCGGCTGGGGGCCAGCGGCCCCACGCTGACCCCTCTGCAGAATCCAGAGCCAGATCCCCCTTCCCGTGCCCCCGAAGCCTCATCTAGAGCAAAGTAAGAGAAGTTATTGCTGGTTTTCCTTCCCCTCACCCCCCATGACTCCAGTCTCCCCCACCCTGGTCCCGCCGCCACCAGGGAGGGATGCTCCCACTGTCCCCATGGCCCTGGCCAAAGGGTGATCCCACACAAAAATATATCCTATAGGCAATAAAACAATACAAAACAAAAAAACCACCAAAAAAAAAAAAAAGGCGGCAAGTGAGGTCCCAATCTCTGTCCCTGCAGACGTCTCCAAGCAGAGAGAAGGCATAGGAGAGAAGGCAGTTCCTGGTCAAGGCAGAGGGTCAGAGTCCTTTTGCAGCATCCATGCCAGGCGATCCGGCAGAGCCAGGCCAGGAGGGTTTTACTCTCTGGAGGAAGGAGGCGACGGAGGACAGGGAGGAAGAGCTGTCGGGTGAGGTGACCCAGAACGTGGAGGTGCAGCGGTCTAGAGGAGGCAGAGCGGCCCAGGCTGCCCCAGAGGACCAGGCCCCGTCATTTGGCTGGCTAGTTGGCACAAACAGTCCAGCAAAAAAATCCAAAAATAAGACAAGGTAAAAATCGGTCCATCCCACCGTGAAGAGTTATATATATATATTTATATATATAATATATTATCAACCCAGACTGAGGAGGCGGCAAGGACGGCAGCTAGATCTTCTGCTGTGGAGAGAGAGTAAGAGACATTAGCACACCCAGAGAGGCAGCGAGCAGCGCAGCACGATCACGGCCCCGATGGAGCACGCAGCAGTTGCAGGCAGCAGCTACCAGCAGAATTTGGCTGGCCAAAGCACCCCTAGTAGCGCAGCAGGATCTGTCACCGCTGTTCAGATTGGGCAGGACACTGCGGGACATACCGACACAGGGGAAAACACGGCCGCATCCTCCTCCGCCTCCTCTACCTCAGGCTGTGGTTCCTGCCCCTCCTCCTGCTGCAGACACACGGGGGTTAGTAGGGGGGACAAGCGGGGGGCGCGTGGGGGGTGTTAGTTGTGGAAGCCCAGTTCTCCCCTCCTCCTGCCAGCCAGGACAGCGATGTACTGTCTCCTGCACCCCAGTCCCGCTCACTCCTCCCTCGTTAGGAAGAGCTGCTCACCATCAACGGCGCTGCCTTCACTGGCTCCAGATCTCCGAGGTCACCAGATCGGTCCAGTGTCCTGCTGTGGTCCCTCTCGTTGAGTGTGGAATAGTTGTCTGGAGAGGAGAGGGGACAGTCAGCCACGTCACCTCCACGGGAGGCAGTGTCGTTCCTGTAGAGATCAAGCTCTGCCCCCTCCCCGCACACCAGGCAGGGAAGATACCCCCCTTCCAGTCCCTCGCCTACCTGGTCCCATGTTGCTCATCTGGATCTCTTCCCGGGAGGACTTCTTGTCTACAAACATTGGAGAGTGGATCAGACACAGCCCGCAGCCAGGAGCAGCGGAGGAAGCACTGCCCACCCCAGCTAGAGGAGCCCAGACCCAGCTGCAGCCACAGCACTGTTGACCCAAGGATGCTACAGATCCGTGTTAACGGCACCGCTGTCTCTCACCCTGAGGGACCACCTACAGCCCAGGCTGGTGGCCTGGTGTGAGCCGCTGCGGCTGCCAAGAAAGCCAGGGCTGAAAAGCAGGGAGGGGACAAGGCCAGCGGTTCTAGGTAGACACAAGGTGGAAGGATGACAGTGGGGAAGGTGCTGAAGGAAAGGCACGTACCTGTTTTTTGGTTCCTGTCGATGAGAGGCAAGGTGCTGTCATCAAATGAGTTGCCTCCCTGGGTCCGAGAGGCATTGCTCAGGTTCACCTGGGACACAGTGACCACTCACGCCCTGGCCCAGACGTTCCAGAGACATCAGCACACCCCTCTCAGCCCCCAACACCAGGACAGACCCAGGAACCCCCCCACTGCCCCCGAGCAGCCAGATGGTGCTCCAGAGCCCACGGCTGCACCCACAGAGAGCGGAGGGGGCCTGCCTGGACTGGGTTGAGGAAGCACCCAGCACTTAAGACGCAAGAAGAGTCTAAGCTTTTGGAAAAGAAACCGAGCCCTGGAGAACCTTGTTCTTCAGCACTGCCACAGCGGCTTTTAGTGCTGGAAGCCTTCCTGCCTACAGGTCTGCACACTTATGTGTGGGACAGAGGGCTTAAACTGTTTCCTCCTTAGTAGAGGCTTCCTGCTGGCCACCTGCTGAGAAGTGGCAGAGGGGACACCTTCAAGGGTCTCCAACCCCACCAGCAACGTTAAAAGCTGAAATCCAGTACTGCTGAGCTCCAGGAACACCCTTCTCCCTACTGCAGGGCCCCACCTACTGTCCTAGCCACAACAGGGCATCCCCATTCCCCCATCCTCATACCTGGAAATCTGACTTCTTCCAGCCTTCCTTCTCCAAGGGCTTCCGCAGCTCTTTATATCCCCAGACTGTCTGCAATACGAGGGCAGCTGCTCGGACTTCTCTCTCTGAGCGGTTCCTAGAAAGAGATGAAGGAAGAGGAAGCCTCAAGGAAGCTCCTGGAGAAGCTCCTCTCTGCCCTTTGCATTATCCTTCTAGTAGAGCCTACCCAGATTTGTTGATCAGCACCAACTTCTCGATCCCCTGCGTTTCCCGCAGCTTCTTGGCAGCCTCAAGGTTGTCTACAATTACTTCATTGATAGTGTTGAGGATTGACACCACTGTGTCCTCTGAGAGGTTTTTGGCTGGGGTCTGCTGGCCTCCAGGCAGGTTCTTCACTAGGTTGGGGATGGCGTGTTTACCTGGGAAGGGGAAAAGCTGGGCGTGAGCAAGGAAGGAAGAGGACTGGTACGGTGAGGAGGGGAGGTGGGGGGAAATCACTGCAGAAGGATCAGGGACAGGTGACCAATTTTGATGTCCCTCTCAGTGGAGGTCGGCACATGGAACTCTGGGAGAGGAGCAGTACACAGACGATGGGCTGATGCCATGCCCACTCACTTCCTCAGCTGCCAAGATCAGGAGGAAGTTCCTGCCTAACGTGAATGGACACAGAGCGAGATGTCCTCTTCTCCACAGCGCTCACCTATCAGCTCTTTGTTACGCAAGTCGACAGCCAGGTTGCGCAAGGCTCCGGACGCTGCCTTCACCACTCGCTCGCTGTCGTGGGTCAGGAGGTCAGCAATGGCAGAGAGTCCCTTCTCCTGGCGCAGCGCCGAGCGGATGTAACGGCCATACTACAGGGGAGAGGCAGAACATCCGAGTGTAACCTGGGCAGGCGCAGTCTCTCCCTGCTTCTGAGGAACAGCTGGGAGCCTTGCCACCCCCCTCATCTTGGGAACTAAGGGTCCTGGCTGTCCATGGTGAGACAAACTGCAAAGGTCCCATTCCCATCCCACCCTCCTGCAGGCCAGACGAGCACAATTTCCCAGATCTCCACACACACCAAAGGAATGCAGGTCAAGGGGCTGGGGAGCAGCCCCTAACCATCATCCTCCGCCCCCAGCCTGCGTAAGGGAAGGAGCGGTAGGGAGCCATCTGCCAGCAGGGCAGCCTTTGGGAAGACGCAGCTGGCAGGAGTACGCAGCCCTTAACAGCCCAGGAGAGACCTGGTCCACACCTGAACTGTGCTGCCCAGCAGCATCTTCTTGGGCAGTGAGCCACGCATGAAGTGACCAGCCTGGGACAGCAGAGCCTTGGCCATCTGCAGCTCCCAGCTCCCTCACACCGCTCCCCGCAGCACAGCTGAGCGTGGGCATGGCCAGCCCCAGGGGCACTCACCGTCCAGCTGCCCGCACACAGGTTCTGGATGGCTCCTGCCGAAGCCTCTAGGATGGCTGGCGTCTTGCTTTCCTTTAGAAGGGAGATGTATATGCGGACCACTTCTGGCTGGAAGAGCAGCTCGTAGCCTGCCAGAAGAACACAGGTAGGAAGGACTTACGGGCTCTGCTAGCAGCTGACTCGTTCAGAGGCACACCGCGAGGCAGACGAGGCTGGAAGCTTTCACCCAGACTCACTGCTCCCGGGAGGCTGCATCCTCGGCACAGAGGGGCCAGGCTACCCCACAGTACCAGATGCCCCAGCCCCAGCCCTGAGAAGGGCTGCCAGGGCTGCTGCCCAGGCCCCAACGCACCACTGCCGCTTAGGAGAGGTTTGGGCTGAGCCACAACACTGCTGCCATCAGCAAGGAGATCTCAGTTTCGGTACAACACCTGGCTGAGAAGCACCCAACCCAGGCAGGGCACACGGTGGGGCAGTAAACCTGGCAGCTGGGTGCTGGGGGAGCAAAAGGCTCAGCCTGCACTCTCAGCAGAAGGAAGGGGAAACACCCCAGCCAGTGCCCAGCCCCACAATGAAGCAGCGCTGGTTCAACTTATCCTCAGAGACTGAAAGCATCAGGTCTCCAGCTGCCCACCACCCTAGAAAGCAGGCAGGGATCAGGCCTTCAGGTATTAACTCGTTGGCATGAACACATGTGTCCAGAAGTGCCCTCTAAAGCAGCCGTGAGATTTAGTTACAGTTGTGAGGCAAGGTTTTCCATCTTGCTTTCTCCTCAGTGGTGGTGAAGGATGTCCCCAGCTCCCAAAGACAGAACAGGTGGCTTCCTGGGCTTCCACCACAGACGGGTACTGACTCTTTCCATGGCCCAGGTCAGCCTGGGGAGCCACCACCGCGTATCTGAGCTGCTCACAAGGTCAGGTCTGTCATAAGTTCCCTTCCGATTCTTCTAGCTTGATTCTTCATATTCCTGGGAGCACCAGGGTCCTCCTGGGAGCCACAGGGTGTTTTGGAGCAGAAGGCGCTCAACTCAAGCCCTAGGCTACAACCCACTGCCTGGCCAGCCAGAGACGGGCTATGACTCACAGCCCTCTAATCAGTGAGACGCTTGTCCCCAGAGGCTTCTTGCAATGACCCCTCCTCATGCTCACGCTGAGGCCGCTTTAAGGCAGGGATTTTTGGCTTTGAGTCTTGTCTGTTCTTCATGCCCAGGAGAGAAGAGCAGGCAAGAGGGCAATTGTGCTGAGAAGTCTGAAACCATCATGGAGGGCTGCCCTTCCTAGGGACTGAGGGACAGCACGGTGACACAGCCCAAGGGCGACAGTTCCCTCTGCAGCCCCAGGAAGCCTGTCTTGAGACAGTGCTGATCTCCTCCAAGTGCAAGAAGCATCCTCACAGCTGTCTGTGGCAGAGCTAGTGTTTTAACAGGCACCTGGGCAACCAGAAACATACCTCCTCCAGAGCAACCCTCTGCTCATTTGAGAGTCTCACTTCACAGGGAAGTCAACTCTGTTGACTCGTCTCCTGGACTGCTTGTAGAGCAGCAGCCCTGCACAAACACCCCGAGGAACATACCTTTGGCTGGAGTTGTTCTTTTGGGAAAATCCACTGTATCAACACCAGGGTCTTCTGGGAGCTTTTTACCTTCAAAGGGCAAGCAGAGAGGCATAAGACACCTCCTGTCCTCACCCACCTCAGCCCAACAGCTCTTTGCCACTTGCTACGAGAACAAGCTCAGAAGTGAGCTGAAGCTAAGCTACCAGCATGTCCCAGGAGGGGACAAAGCGGCGCTGCGTTAGCCACACTGCAGGCAGTACGTGCCCAGCTGGGGAGGGAACAAAGAGAGCTAGAGAAAGCACCCAATCAAACCATGGAAAAATTAAAACCAAGAGCACACTCACCTCTGGAGAACCATTCGTCTATTGGCGAAGCGGAGAGAAGGACAGGAGAGAGGGGAGGCAGGAGGAGAGAAGTGCCGACAGCATCATGGGGCAGATCATTTGGCAAGAAAGCAAAGGGAAGGGGCAACACAGGAGAAAAGGGAAGGTGTGGAGTTAGTGGACATCTATCCATCACCGTCCCACCACCACAGAAACCCACCATTAGCTTGTGCCAAATGCTTTGAGTAAGCCGAGCAGTAGCTCCCAAAGCCAGGGGAGCATGGACTACTGCGTCTCCAGAGAAAGCCACAGTTTAGCCTTCACACAAGAGACACCAGCGTAGCAGCACAGAGACTCCAGACCACCCTCAAGTTCCACTGGAGCAGATGTGCATTTATCCCACCTCCCTCCACACTGCTGCCACCCAACGAACCTTTGCCCTTCTTGGCACCAAAGCAGCTGGCAGCATGGGGCCCAGCACTGTTGGCAGGGGCCAGCGGTGTCTCCTGGTAGCGCTCAGCATGGGGGATCTCACGGTGGACTTGGTAGGACAAGTTTCTCAGCAGGCACACACAGTTCTCCACCAGCTAGAGAGAAAGTCAGACAGCTTGACTTGGAGCAGCACGTGCCCATCCCACATCTCTGAGCGAGAGCCTCATCACAGCTTGCAACCCAGAGCCAGGCCAAGGGGGGCTGAACTGGGACCAGGGGGACGCACTGCTTCATCTCAGATGGAGCCCCATCCCAAAGCAGGCATGGCCAGCTCTGCCGGCTAAGTTCATACTCTGCTGGGCCAAAAAAAAAAAAAAAAAAAAAAAAGAAAAAAAATCTCTCTGGCATAGCACAAAAGGTCCAAGGAAAGTCTCAAGGAAAATTCAAGCCAATGCCTCGTTAAGTCAGATCAGGGAGCCCTGAGCCAGGGGACACCAGGGTGGATATGAGTGACACCACTAGACCCATGTTGGACGGCCAACATTCCTACTGCAAACTGCAGGCTGAGTGGTCAAACAGGACCCAGATCACTCCCACATAGGCTCCTTCTTCCCAAGCACAGATCACGGAAAGGCATGAGCCCATACTGAGTTTCCCCAAGCTAGTCCTGTCAGACCAAATCCCTCCCTGGCGAAGGTTCCCCCCGTCCATCTGTCTTGGGATGAACCCAGAACCAGCCACCATGAACAGCAGAGCACTGCTAGAGCTGGCTGACATGGGCAGAGCTCCACGTGTGCCCCAACAAAACCCTTACTGTGGTACCTTGCTGTCTGAGTCCTTCTGGCCAATCTCAGACTGGACGATGTAGATCAGGGCATCCACCAGCCCATCGCATTCGCGCAGCTTCCGACGGGCCTCACTCCGCTCCGAGCTCACGTTCCTGGCAGGCAGGAGAGAACCGTCACGGGAGAGACAGCTGAGGGCAGGCAAGGAACAGCCCGCACCCAGTAGAGCTCAAGCCAGAGAAAAGCTCCTGTAGCTCCCTTCCACCGAGAGGGACACCTCCAGAACCATGGACTGCGTCACCAGTAGCTGCCCCAGGAGAGCAGCTCCTCTGCAGACCTCCCCTGGCAGCCCCAGGAAGCTCACAGCAGCAGCCGGGAGCACTACAGCAGCCCCAACCCACGCCAGCTCTCAGCCAGCAGCTGGGAGCCCACCCCCCGTACCTAAGGCAGCCAGCGGTGTTGGTGAGCACCGACTCCCACTCGATATGGCGGGGTTTCGAGTCTTCGTTGGGCTCCCGCTCCCAGCCCGAGCGGGGAATGACAACCTCATCGGTCAGCGCATGTAGTGCATGATCCACAATGGCCATCTTGATGGAGTCATGCGAGGACAGGTTCCACAGTGTTCCTGCAACACCACAAGTGGAAGGTGATCAATCAAACCATGAAGGCCTAAAAACCTGCACCGTGCATCCCTCGCCCAATGGATTAGCCCCTCCTCTCCTCCCTGGAGCCACTACCTGTGATGACTTCCGTCAGGTCCATGTCATGGGCCTTCCGCAGCAGGCGCACCAGAGCAGGGACTCCATCACAGTTCTTGATGGCAATCTTATTGTCTTGGTCCTTTCCGAAGGAGATGTTCTTGAGGGCTCCACAGGCACCATAGTGCACCTCTTTCTTGGGGTGGTCTAGCAATCCCACCAGCACGGGAATGCCCTTCAGCTTGCGCACCTCTGTCTTCACCTTGTCGTTACGGTAGCAGAGGTGCTGCAGGTAGGCAGCCGCGTTGGACTTGACAGCATCCAGCCGGAAGCTCAGCATGGCTATTACCTCCGGCAGCTCTGGCTGGCGCCAGTTACCCGGGCCCGGACCCCCCTTCCGCAGGCTGTCCAGGCTAGCCAAGCTGCCCCTCTCGTGCTGAGCCAGGGGAGCCCAGTAGTACCGGTCGGGGGCCACTTCATCCACCAGCATGTCTTCATAACTCCTAGGAGAGAAGGCAGCAGGCGTCAGCACAAGCCCTAGACCCGAGGGGGACGCTGTGCCCCCAAACCCACCAGAAGAGGGGCTGAAGTGCAGTGTCTAGACACCAGCACCGTGCTGGAACGTGCTGGGCAGGCTGGCAGCAGAGCGGTGTCAGAGCATCCTCCTGCTCCCCAGGCAGGCTCCGGCTGGAGCTCGCAGCTGCAGGAGGCCACCTGCCACGCATCCCCTGGCCCGCTCAGGAGGGGCTGTTGCACCCCAGGAGACAGCCTCAACACCTTCCCACCCACCCACTGCATTCAGCCTTGGGTCAGAGGCTGGATCCTGATCTCCACGTAAACTCCAGGGAGGCAGGCGTTGGTCCCAGAGGCACAAAAAACCCATTTGGGACTGCAGCCACTAGAGGGCAAGTTCATACCACGACAGATGGCTGGGAGGACAACTCCCCCGGGAATTCCTGCTGGGCACAAGCGCCCAGAGCCATCCCGTTCTCCACTGCACCTCCTGGCTGTATCCAACACGGCACCGCTACCCCAGCTGCCCAGTAAAGCAGCCCGGGACACACAAGCTGCTGCCAGACCAAGCCACTGCAGCTATTCCAGAGCATCATGGCTAGAGCAAAGATTTTTCCCCAGGATAGGGCTCAAACTCTTTTGCCTGCAGATGCCCGGTGATACGCACAAGCTGCACTGCTGCCCGGGGGACAGGCTCAGTCTGGCATCAAGAGATCCTCGGGCTCCAGGGACCAGCGCCGCTGCTCCCAGCTCAGGCACGGGGAAGAGCTGTGGCCCTGGTGAGGAGCGGTTCATCCACAGACCTAGCAGCTCTGGAGTGAGCTCCAACAAGCACACAGAGATGTAAGAAAGTGCAATCAGTCCCCCGTGTGCCAAGGTGACATTTACCACCACACAACATCCTGGATTCTACCCGATTTTTGGAGTCACTGGCAACAGTTCTTCCTGCACACAGGCAAAGGGACCCAACAATTTCCAACAGAAGAGAATGGGAGGTGACTTGGTCTGACCACTGCGGTCACCTCTGCCGTGCCCGGGCACTGGGGATGATGCACAACCAAGGTCCAAGACAAGGTAGCTCTGGCTCACACCTGCCCTGCGGACTGCTCAGCCACCTCCTGAGCTCCCAGATCAGGTGCAGGCAGCCCCCTGCCCTTGAGCAGGCGGGGAAGCTGCAGAGGATGGCAGCAGGTTCTGCTCCTTATGCCACCACCTCCCCTGCAGCCTCGGGTACGGGACTCGCCAAAACCACCGCCAAAACGCGGCAGCCGTTTCACAGCCACATCCCCGCAGGTGCCGCCGCACACTGCCCGCACGGCATCGCCATGGACGGTGGCAGCGAGCTGTGAGCCTGCCTTTCGGCACGTCCCAACAGGGAAACGTGCTGCTTGCTGCGCGGCCTGGCTACTAAGAGATGTCGAGGAGTCCAGCTGCTCAGGGTGGGCCTTCGACCACCAAGACATCCCTGCAGCAGGACAAGGCAGGAGCGAGACGCAGCCCCGTGCCAGCACTGCCAACAAGCCACCCAACGCTCGTCAACACAGCCGGCAGCCGACCTCGCTCTCCTGCCAGGCCTCACGCACCCTGAAAGGGAGCTCCTGCCCAGCCAGGAGGGTCGGTGCCAGACCCCCCTGCCCCTCCCGGTGAGGCAGGGCTGGCAGGTAGCAGGGAGTACCCCCTGCGCTGCTGCTGAACCCCACTCCTCTCTCCCCCTGCAGAGAGGAAGCCCTGAGAAGAGCCACAGGAGAGGGTGCTCGCATGCTTTGCGGCCAATGGCAGCCAGCACACGCTGCGTCTCTCGGCTCAACGCGCTCCGTCTCCCACGTGTCTGGCAAGCTGCCTCCCTGAAGGAAGTCGTTAACAGCCAGGCCCCCACTCAAAACAAACATCTGAGACATGGGGGGCACTGATCTCGCCTGTTCCCATTCCTGCATGCCGGGCAGGGATGGTAACTGAGAAGGCAGAGGACAAGCCAAGCTCAGCAGTGCCTGGATTCCACAGATCGCTGCGACTTTTATCAGTCTGCCTGGGGAGGAAGAGCCTGCTCACAGGCCGCACCAACCCATCTTCCACACCCCGCACGACAAGGTGACATCTCCGCCAGGGCTGCTCCTTGGCCGTGCCTGGAAGCGGGACCTTTCCCTCTGTTGTGACCTAAGTCCCCTGTTCTCCCACACAGCTGCAGCTCCTGCACCTGGCTGCTGTCACCCCTGTCCTCCGTGACCTGGAGAAGCAGAAGGACCACAGACATCACCCGGTCCAGCAGAGAGGACTCGTGATCCCAAAGGCCAAGCAGTTCAGACCGGGCCATCCAGGGAGGGCTCCTGCCCCCACGTTCTGGGCAGAACACAAACCCAGGGAAGGTCTGCAAGCCAGCGCCTTCAGTCTTGACTGGCATTCGCTCCTCCACAGCCTCAGCTGGAGCACAGCAGCCACAGGTTGGACGTGCCTGCTTAACCCCTTCTGCCTACGCTGCTCACCAAGGGGGTAGCCACCACGGCTGCATGCCCAAACCGCTAACGCTGGCTTCTCGCAGGCTGCTGGAGCCAGTGCAGGCAGCGGGGCGGCAGCCTCGCCTGCCCTCCTCTAGCCAGCACAAGCTTCACAAGGCGAGGCGGGCCAGGGAAATCAACGTGGGTGAACAACTGCCCCGACCGGTTCGGCACAGCAACAGAAACACTGTGTTGGCACAAGCAGAGAGCACAAAGCTCCTCCTTTAGTCCCTTTACCAGCCAGGAGCTACCCTGGATGCCAGGTACATGCCTCCAGAGGGGCGGATCTCCGGCAGAGGCTGGCAAGAGCCTCCTTCCCCTCAGGTCTCTCCACCTGCCTCCATTTTATGCCCTAGGAGCTTAAGCATCTTGTGCTCAGGCTCACCTGCCCCCACCCCAGCACTCAGGAGATGTACATCCACCCTAGCCTGCCGACACAGCCCCCTCCTCACCTCTGGGACCCAGGCTCAGCCCCTTGCTCCGTTCTTACCTTGCTGCCCTGAGCCCTCCTCCAGCACCTCCCCAAACCCTGCAACAGCCCAGGCAGCGGGCAGAGCAGGCCAAGCGGCTTGAGCGGGCAGCGGCAGTGTTTGTGCAGGACACAGCTGGCACCAGGAGTCACGGCCTCAGGCCTGTAACACCCCAGGTCGCCCAGCCGCACAGGGAGGGCAGTTACACACCCAAGGCCCCCGCTCCGGCTGCCCAAGGGAGCTGCAGGCTGGTGGGCAGCTGCTCAGCAGCCAGGCGGGAGGAGCTGCCGATCACCCACAGACAAACCAAACAAGGGGAAAAGCTGCTGCTGCCAGACAGGTTGAGCAGCTTCTCCTGCCCCGGGGAACCGCAGGGCTGAGCCTCGCTCCCCCCAGCCCTGGGCTCAGCACTGCTCCCTGGGGCTGCTCTCAGCTCAGCAAGAGCACAATCACAAGGCTGCTGCGTCTGCCGCTTCTGACGCGGGGCTGCGCTGCGCAGCCTGCGCCAGGCGCGGGTCCCAGCAGGGTAAGCCAGGCTGAAGTGCGGACGAGCCTGCCGTCCCGCTGGCAGGATGGTGGCACAGAGAGGGAAGGGCCTGGAGCTACAACCAACCGCCCAGTGGAACTCCTTGCTGCAGGACCACGGGCTCAATTAGCCCTGAGTTTTAACCACCAATTAAGCAGACAATTAGAAGCGGATGCAAGTTTTCTCCTGCATGAGCCACATGTGACTCAGCTGCAATCTTCTTTCCTCTAAAGAGGGTGAGGTTAAGCAGACCCCACGGCCTTCCCCATCCTGGTACCTCCTGGCACGTACCTGAGCCGCCGCCGAGGGTCAGACGGGGTCCCTGCCCGCCTGGCTGTGCCGTAGTCAGACATGAGCCCGTAGTCCACGTCTTCGAAGCCCACGCTGCGCTGGTCATCCTCCAGACCATACGGCTCAGGGTGGAAGTGGTTGAGGTCCATGTTGCTGCCCCCAACACGCACTTGAGGCTGGGGGCCGTAGATGTCCTGGCGGCTGGGGGCCCGGTAGGTGTCCATGGAGGGGCGGTAGCGCTCATCAATGCGGGTGACGCGAGACAGGCTGCCGTAGTTATGGTCGCTGCCCGGGTAGCTGTCCTCGTAGGGGCGGCCGTAGCCGTCGGGGTAGTGGTAGTTACGAGGGAGCGTGGCTGTGCCTGGCTGGCTCAGGTAGCCACCGGGGCCCCCATTGCTGTTCTTGCGGAAGTTCCTGTCCATGGTCTGGACGTAGTTGCTGGTGACTGGGGAGGTTTCTAAAGGTAACCCATCAGGCCCCACTGGCACCTGCTGCACTGTCCGAGTGGTCACGGTCTTCACCACTTTCTTCACCTAGAGGGATGGACGCAGGGCACACTCCCATCAGGAAATCCACCACGCCCCTGCATTCCCAGATTCCCCTTCCAGCCCAGCACCTTTCTCCAGGCAGATTTCACACCCCATTTCAGCTCACAGCATGGCAAGCAGGCAGACACCATGGCTGTAGCCCCCCAGCCAGCAGGGTCCTTGGCCAGAACCCTGTCCCTTCATGCTCTCCCCAGGTCTGTACCGTGGTCTCTGTACGCCGGGTTGTCCCATCATCGGATGTCTCCACAGACACAACCGACATGGCCCCTTCTGGGTCCTCTTCCATGGTGTACGTCTCCTCCACGATCTGGCCCGGGTCCTGCATCCTGGGGATCGTGCTGTACAAGAGGTGGCTGTGGTCCTGAGCGGAGCAAGGGACAGGCAGTCAGCCCCCCACTGCCACAGGCCTCCCTGGAGTCAGTTCACCAAGAGATCTCACCTCTCAGGGACCCCCGATTTCCTCTTGCATGGGAGGGGATAGCAACCACCCTCCACTCAAAGCCCCTTCAAGCCAGGGCAGACGCATTAGAAACATGAGTCTCCCCCTCCCAGCTAGACTGGGGACACTGGAGCCCCCTCCCCACACCCCCCACCTGGCAAGCAGGCTGCCCACAGCCAGAGGGCTCAGCTCCCCTTACCTGCGGGCCGTTGAGCTTCAGATCTGGATATTTCTGCCTTTCCAGGTCAGCATCGCCCAGGAAACGGCCGTTCTGAAACACAGCACCACAGCAGGCCTGTTACTAGGCTGACTTCCCGCTGCTGGGATTCCATATATCCATTCCCCTCTTCCCCACCAGGCCCCGAGCAGGCCATCCCCTGCATCCGACAGGGACAGCCAGGGCACACCCCACGCGTCGCTCCAGGAGAGCGGCACGCTCCTCGGGGGCCTGTGTGACATGCGGCAAGTCACCCCCTGTTCTAGCCCAGGGAAGGGCTGGAGGACACACCCTTCAGCCCCCTCCAGGCATCTCCTGCAGTGCCCACACATTCCTGGTGGAACAGCCAAGACCCTTCCCTGCTCCCCAGAACGGCAGCCCTGGAGACCTTCCACATTTCCCGACGCAGGAGCCACAAGTGACATCCCAGAGGCCCCGAAGGATTGCAAGGGAACAGCGTGGATGCTCGATGGCTGATTCCAGACTGCTACCACTTGACTCTCTTGCGTTCCTCCTCCGCCCACACCTTCCTTCCCGCGACCCACACAACTCCCCTAGCACCACCACCTTCCACAGCCAGAAAGGCACCTGCCTTCCCACCTGCCAGAACGGCACAACACCAAGCACCCCTCCCCAAAACAGAGCCTGGGAAAGTGAGAACAGGAGAGAGACCTCTGGCCAAGGCAGACGAAACCACATTTCCAGCCCTGTAGAGAAAAAGAGATCCCTCCCAGCCCTGGTCTGGCTGTTTTGAGGATAAACCGAGACTCCAGCGACCAGCCCATCGTCAGAGACACACGCTCCCCACAGCTGTACACCAACCACTGCATCTGGGCCACTTTCCAAGAAGCTAAACGGGATGGAGGGCAAAGACACCCAGGTACTGAACACAGCCTCAAACTTCCACAAAACCAAACCAGAGCTGACCTGGTAGCAAGACCCTCCAGGCTGGCTCCTCCCCAAAAGACTCTGGCTGCCGAGGTAGGTTTGCACATTCCCCACCACCTTCAGCCCCAGCGCACATATGGCACCATCACTGCTACAAGGGCAGCCTGGCCCTCCTCCACCTCGCACGCCCAGGGAGGACCACAGGAAGGGAGCCGGGCTGACCCCAGCGAGGCAGGATTGACACGGATGGGGGCTCGGGGAGCCTCCACACCCACCTCTGCCGAGGGGGTTTTTTACCTGGTGCCGCCGGGTGAGCGTGCCGTTGGCCAAGCCCGGGCCGGTGTCCTGTGGAGAGACCCGGACTCGTTCCAGTTGGGCTGAGACATGGCGCCGTTCCTCCTCGAGCGCCCGGGTCAGCTTCTCGAACTGTGCCTCCTGCTCCTTGACAGAGGCAAGGATGCTGGCGGTCGACTCCACTTCTGAGTCGTCCATGGGTGACGGGTGCCCAGGACGGGCAGGGTGGGGGCAGAAGGCACAGGGAGGCACAAGCAGAGGCGGCTTGGTGTCAAGGTGAGGGAAAGAAAAGTGACCCAGAAGGGCAGGAGCCCCTCTCTTCACTGCACACGATTTGCGGGAGGAAAGGAGGAGAGAAGAGTGGTCAGAAGAGACTGATTTTGTCAAGGCAGGTTCTCAGAACATGAAAAAAAGAAATCTTATGTCATTAACACCCATTCCCACCCACCACCAGAGAGCTGGCAAGAGGGTCTCAGGGCAGCACGGCCCCAGGTGTGACTCAGACACTCCTTGCCCCAGCATTTAAGCTTGGAGAAGTGCCACTTTGGGGGCAGAAGGCCCTCCCCCATCACACCACAGAGCTGGGGTTGAGCCAGGTTCAGAAGAGCTGCTGTGTGCTGGGAGGTTCCCCCTTCCCACCCGGGCCCTCCTCAGGCTGCAGGAAGACTTCCCCCACAAGGTAAAGCTGCCTGCCGTCAGCGGCAGGAGGGGAGGGCGCGTCCCTGGGGCAGAACAGGGGATGCTCCCACAGACAGAGAAGTGGCCCACATCCCATTATTTCCTCCAGGAAAGGGCTGAGGGAGAGGGCGGTGTCTCTTATCTGCTCCCTCCTCCCCAGTGTGATAGGAGGTAGGGACACAGCCCCAGCTCCACAGCTCCTTCCTACCCAGGAAAGGGGATGAAGTGGGGCAGGATGCTCCTAAAGGGGACCCCGTGAGCCCCTTTGCTGCCAAAACTCAGCACCCTCCAGGCTCTCACCAGGGCTCTCAATGCTGCAGGCACCCCAGGGAGTCCTCAGCCCTCAGATCTAGGGACAGGCGTTGGCTTGGACCTCTCCAACATCCCCTCCCAAAGGAGAACAGCGAAGGAGCACACCACAATCAACACATTTTGATAGAGAAAGGCAATGTTCTTCCATACAGACCTGTTAGAGGAGGAAGTTCGGGTTTGATTGGCAAAGGCGTGGGACAGCCAGGTCTAGACGCAGAGAGCCATGGGAGAAACAGCCCAGCCACCACAGTGAGGAAGCAGGAGGGAAGAGAGCTGCAGAGACAGCAGGAGGGGTGGGAAAAAAAATTACAGGAGTGAACTCAAAACAGAAGGCAGGGCAGGCAACAGACTGAGGAAACGAGCTCTCCTGTCCCACTCCCTCTTCTCTGGGACAGAACAGTGTCCAGAGGGCCGGGGGGCTGGCAAACACAGCGCCATTCCTACAGCAGCCCCCCAGCTCCCTGGAGACTCCACCATCTACAGCTGTTCCTCACCGACGGGGGAACGGCACAGGCAGAGAAGGGTGGCGAGGGCTCAGCCCTCTGCCCCCTGCGCAGCCCAGCCGAGTCCCAGCAAGCCCGCCAGAGGTTTTCCCAAAACTGTGCAGTCACGGCAGGCGTGTGGGGACTCGTTAGAGCTAGGCAGCCGGCACAGAAGCTGCTTTCCCACGGTCTCCAGCATCAGCTCTGCCCATTCCCCAAGTGCCACCGCCCCGTGCGGCTGTAACAGCGACCTGGGAGCAAGAGCACAGCAGTGTCACCCCTCGCAGAGCCCTGTCCCCTCCACTCCCACAGCCCCACTCTCCCTGCTGCTCCGGTCCCAGCCTGCAGCAGATGCTGGTTCAGAGCAGCTCTGAGCAGGGCTTTCGTTTTTGTTTGTTTTTTTTTTTTTTTTTTTTTTTTTTTTCCAACAATTAATTTCCCATGCTATCTCAAGTGTATCCAGATCAAACCCTTCCTGAAATGCCTCCCCCACTCCCAAACCAGCCCACTCCTCCCCGTGGCTCTGCGCCTCTGAAGCCTCCATCGGACACAGGCAGCCGGGCGCTCCTCAGACCCCGCGGCACCACCGCACAGCCCAGCGAAGCAGGGTGGATTCTTTCCAAGTGCTCTGGAGGCCGCCCGCAGCACGTATGAACATCTGGTCACTGCCACCCTGTAATCTGTCTTCCTCAATAAAAAACCCAGTTCTGCTCGTACCCAGGCAGCGCCCAGCAGGAGACGAAGCCGAGGCACACGCACACCCGCTCCAGCTCCCCGCGTGGGCTGGGATGCTCGCCGACCAGTCCACACCCCGAGAGGCAGGCAGCCCACTACTCTCGGCTCAGGAGCCCAGACATGACTCCTGGCTCACACACGCAGTTCCAGTCCTCCCACCTGGCAACAGGTATGCCCTACGGCTTTTTCCAACAGATTGACTCCCAAGCCTTGTATGGGAATGCAGGGACGGCTCTGACCCTTGCTGTTCAGAGGCCTCCCCTGCCCCATGGATTTGCAATGGGATCCTGTGAAGGAGAGGACTGGTGCCTCCCAGAACAGTGCTGACGCGTCCCAACTCTCACCCTGAGTCAAACTCTCCCCATCTCTGGTGGGCACCCACCCACTTCAAGCATGGGCATAGATCCTCCGCCTTCTGGGACTCGCTGAAGGCCACTGCCAGCCCACACAGACACCGCACAGGTCTCCTCGCCACATCCCAGACGTCTCCAGTCAGTCAGGGGATGGTCCTACCACCCAGACACCCTACGCAACTGGAGCATCCAAAACCCCAGCCAGAAGCTCCATCGGCTCGTTGCGATTCGTTTCCAGAGTGGTATTTCACCAAGCCCTTTTAAAGAGAGGAATACACTACAGAGAAGAGATCCTCCATGACATGACCTTGCCCAAGTAGCTGTGCTGCTGTGTAACAGCCTGCCCTCAATCTCTCTGTAGAAGAGGCAGATTTTTGGGGCGCATGAAGATGGAGCCAACATCCTGGCTTCAAAAAGATTTAGCTGACCCCCTGCTCTTCTGAACAGGCTGGCTTGCCTGCCAGCAGCCTCAGTGCCGAGCAGCAAGCGCAGCCCAGCAGCGTTTGCCTCTGCGGGAAGGCACGTAGAGGAGACAGCCACCCCAGCAGATTCCTGCAGCCCTGCGCGGCTGCCAGGCAGGCCTTGCGCAGCCGGCAGCGCCTCCCCGGCCCAGGGTCCCCACCCCCGCGCGTCCCCTGGGAACGCGGCCCGGAGAACGTGGAAGCTAACAATGAAACTCGCGGGGCCATGAAGGGCCCCAGATAAGGGGCCAGAGCAGCTGTGAGGCTGTTTCCTTCCTGTCCCTTCCACAGGGAGTAAACACAACAGCAGGGGAAGGAACAGGACAGGTCCCTCGCGCGCCAGCTCCCCTCGTCCTCTTGCACTCACAGATGCCCCTCAGCCCAGGCGGGAGGGGCTGCAGGGACAGGGACAGGCCCCCCTTCCCCCTTGGGCCACCATGCCAGAGCAGAAGGCCTCAGGGAGAGGAGGCAGCGAGGGGCTCCCCGGGAGCCTGCGGCAGAGGGCAGCCAGGTGAAGGGCTGGGCCGGGGTCCCGGCTGCGTGGAGCCCGTGGCTCTGCAGAGCCACCCACACCAACCCGCTGGTGCTCAGCAGCAGCCCCCTCAGCATCTCCCACAGGACCAGGCCACGTTAAGCAGTGGGGCAGCAGCTCTCAGTCTGGAGACAGCCACTCCTGCCCCGAACAGCAGGCACAGCTCCATCGCGGGCAAGAGGTGCCAGCAGAGCAGGGAACCCGCTGCCTGAGGGGGCTTTCCCAGCTCTCCTCCTAGGGCCTCGGCCATCAGGACACCATCTTCCTCTGCTCTCAGTCCAGCCATCTAGCCTCCATCGATCCAGGGTCAAAGACATAATTACCGGGAGGCAGTGCCAGGTCCAGAGCGGTTACAGCAAGCACTGTCCCCAGCTCTCCCCGCAGACACACGCCAGCGCCATCCCGGGCTGGAGCACAGCCGTTCCCCTGTGGCTGGCTAGCACACAAACCTCAAACAGCCACTCAGCCCTGCACCCTCCCCTCCGTGCAGAATCTGCCCCAGATCCCTCCCGCAGCGGCTCGCGTGCCAGCACGTCAGGGACAGGGGCCTCCTGGGCACAGCACAGCCCCCCCATGCCTCCTGATGCCAGCGTGGGGCACCGGTCACCTTCAGAGCAGGACAGGAGGGGAGGGAAGAGGAGAGCCTCGGCCAGCAAGCTGCTTGCGACAGCTCGAAGCCAAGTACGCCGGATCCCACAAGGGTGAAATTCCAGGGATGGCTTTGCGCCCATTCCCCCCTCCTCCTCCCCAGCCTCTGAAGATACAGCTACAGAGCATTTTTCCAAAGCCAGACCCTGACCATCTTTGAGGATGGCTGCATGGAAGCCTTTTCATCATGAGAGAGGCACTTGCTGACACACCCATTACTTAAAAACCCCAGGAAGCCAAAAATATTTCAGCTGACTTGGTTCAGGGCAAAACAAAAAGCCTGAAGACAAAACATACCCCAGAGCAGCCCCTGCCCCAGGGCAGAAGCACCACCGGAGCATTTTCCCCATGCCATCAGCAAGAGGGGACCCCCATGGAGTGACACAGCTGCCCAGAAAGCTTTACATCCAAATCCCTCTGGCCTTACCTCATCGCCAGCGTCCCGGCACCAGCACAACCCTCTTTCACTGGGGGCAGCTTTGACATGGCACATGTTTTCTAAAACCCCTTGCCCCTGCTTCTCAGGGAGACGGCCTTCCCTCAGAACAAATCCTTTGCCTGGAAAAAGGATTTCCAGGGGCAAGCCACAGCCATACCCACCCAGCATTCACCTGCACCCTCCTCTGCCAGCGGATGGAGATCAGGTCTCTGAGGCTCCCCACCAGAAGTGCGTCCCTGCCAGACACAGATTAACCCCAGGTCCCAGACCGGGCTGGC
The DNA here is from genome assembly GCA_009806455.1 of Tetrax tetrax. Lineage (NCBI taxonomy): Eukaryota > Metazoa > Chordata > Aves > Otidiformes > Otididae > Tetrax > Tetrax tetrax. Next base: position 27,442 of record WHYT01008451.1, read on the forward strand.
AGACGGGGAATTGCACACCACAGGCCAGGGAGGACGGACAAGATCCAACAGATAAGACACAGGCAGGAGGCTTGACAGGCAGGGCCTGCTACCGCGCAGGGGATCTCCAGCACACAGCCCTCTGCCTGGGTTTTTGCAAGGACCTGCTCCAGCCCTGCTCCGCATCCTGAGTCCCCAGAGAGCTCTCATCCAATGGTCCTAGGACCCCTGGAGCTAGGGATGGAGGACTTTGGGCAAAGCTCAACCCAAGCACCTACAAAGCCAGAAACCACCTCCGCCACATCAGCCCTGTCGCAGCTCCCCGCTAAGGGACACACCAGGCGCTCACTCCCAAAGCCCTGTCCCACCAGGGAGTGGGGACAGGGGCACGTCAGCTCTGTGAGTCCTGGCCCTCTCCACAGCTCTACTCCTTGTGTCCCCCCGGCACCTGCTAAGCAAGCAGCAAGGTTTGTCACCCAGCCTCCCTGCTGCTGTGCGGCAGCACAGCCCTTCTCCTCCAGCTCGTCACCACCAGCCATGGCCAGAGCCCGGAGGGACCCAGCCCCTCACCCGGGCTGGCCGAGCCCCTGCAGGGACACCAGGAGCTCTGGGCTCCCAGGCCAGACCCACCCCCTTGGCCGATAAGGGATACACTTGCTCCAACACAGTCCCCAGCACTCACTAGACAAGAAAAATGGCAACAGTGCTCAAATAATTCGCTCTGCCTTATCAATCTGAGGGACTGAGGACAGCCAGCCAGTTGGCTACCCGCCCTTCAAAAGTGAACATCAACAGCTCTCGGCACCAGACCCCTGTCCTCGAGAGACAGAGGAAGCAACAAATTCTCCTGGTTCCCATTGCCCATCATGATGCACTTAGGAAAAACAGAAACCCCATCAATAATTCAAGCCCGCAATTGCCTGAGCACTTGCAATGCATTACACTTGCTTGCTCTGCACAGGTTCACAGCCCTGCTAATTCACCAGAGGCTTCTGGTTAGTCTCAATTAGCTAAAAAATAAATGACCCAACATCTCTGGCATCTTTCCACCCCCTGAGCGCAGGGTCCAGGCTCACATATCAGCCCTCAGACCTCAGCCTGCCCAAGGCAGCAAGCACCAACACCAGCCAAAGAGGTGCAGCAAACCGGCAGGCTGTTCGGGGGAGAGCCCACAGGCCCACACTCACCCCCATCTCGTTTGCTTCCGCATCCAGCTCAGGAGAGCACAACAGCCCTCAGGCCCCGGGGAAGCCGGAGAGCTGACGGTGGGCAGCAGCTCCCATGCCCCCACGCAGGCAATGTGGAGTTTTGGCCACGGCTGTGTCTCTCCCATGGCCCCAGAGGCAGCAACGTGCCTGCACCGCACGCCGCCAGCTCCCACTGGGAGGGACCCCCCGCCCGGGCAGATGCATCCCTGCTTCCAGGTTGCGTGAGCCACCTTGTGCGCGCTCCCCGCCAGCCCCACTGCAGGTGAGGGCTCTCCCACCTCCGGCCCAGGGCTCCAGCTGCCTCCCGGCCCAGCCCCGCCGGGAAGGGCTCTCCCTGGGGCCGGTCACAGAGCACGGGCAACACGGACTTTGGACGGGCTGGCGCGTGGGAGGGGGCTGCTCCCGCAGGTGGGTGGGACACCGCCCTGGGCGCCTACCTGCCCCAGCCCAGCCCCACCTTTCTCGGGGGAGCCATGCCCAAGGCGCCCGGCCCGGCCAGAGCTGGGCGGGCAAAAGGACAGGAGCGGCTGCCTCGGGCGGCAGCGGGAAGGGAGCTGCTCGCCTCTGTTCGCCGCACCCAACTGGTTGGGCCAGCGCGAGATGGCCCCCTGGTCTACCTCGCCCGCTGCCCCCCGCACAGGGACGACGGCCACATAGCCCCTCCAGAGGGGGGTTACCTGCCCAGACGCAAGCAGGACACGCACCCCACCTTGCGAGGGAGTGGGCCAGCAGCCAGTGCAGGGCAATAAGGAGGGGAGATAAGGGCAGGGCGCGGCCGCTGCCGGCTGGAGGGGAAGCAGGCTGTGTTGCTCCCTAAAGCGAGGACAGGGGGCCCGAGAATGCACCATACCGATCGGGTCTGGAGGAGGGGTCTGGACGCAGCTGGGGGTTGCTCAACAGAGTGGGCAATCCCCTGGGGATGGAACCTGTCCCTGGCCCAGCCGAGGTCACCAGATCCGTGCCGTTCGCCGCGATGAAGAGGGAGAGGCAGCTGAGCAGGGCCAGCAGGAGAAAGAACAGCGTGGGGTCGCCACAGAGAGCAAGGCTTGTTCTGCTGGTATGCCAGCAATCCGGCTGCGGGGCAGCTGTCCTCTGGGCACGCGGAGGGACACTCACCCCTCTCCTGAGCACAGCCAGGACGCAGCACGGGGGGAGCTCCTTTCCTCCTGCCCAGGCTGGAGCAAGACCTCCAGGCAGGCTGGGAGAGTTGCCGACCCTCCGCACCAGCCAGGGAAGCACCGCCCGCCCCATCGGCTAGAGGGAGCGGCTGGCACCACGGCGAGCGGAAGGGAGACCGAGCTTTCCCCAGCACTTTCAGGGAGGAGAGGATGGGCGTCCCTCCCAGCAGGAGAGCAGCCAAGCCACCAGGCTCCCGACAGACACCATCCACCCGCAGCTCCCGAGTGGGATGGCCATGGGGCCAGAGCGTTCCTGATGGCAACACCCCGCTGCATCCACCCGCCGCAGGACGCCCTGAGAGCCCCACTCCCGCTGGGCACTACCGCGTGGGTCCCTGCCACCCCGGGACAGCAGCAAGGCAGGGGTCCCCACCGCCCCTCCACGCCACGTGGGCACCAGCCCCACGGTGCGCAGCCCTGGGCCCAGGAGATTCACATGTTGGGAGCCCCTCAGCAGCACAAAGGCCGCTCTCTGCTCGCTGTGGGAATCCGCAGCTGAGCGCTCGGCGGGGACAAAGGGATTTCAGAGGCGCATCCCCAGCCAGCCGCCCCCCCCGCGGCGATCCCGCTTCCTGTCACAGTAGCCCAGGCCTCAGGGGCGCAGCAGCACAAACACCCAGCGCCGGATTCTGGGAACGCGGCCAGAGCATTCCCGGGGCCGGCCGCGCTCCGGCGGCCAGCGGGCTCCCGCTTCGCCCAGGCAGCTCCTGGCCCTGCGGGGGGACAGCACAGCCCCCCAGCCCCACCATCACAGCTCGGGCAGGATGGCGGAGCAGCTCCCCGGCTCCTCACTGTGCCCGAGGTGGGGACCCGGGATGTCCCCAGGCCCAGCGCTGAGCCCAGGCCGCAGCCCCACCAGTGCCTTTGCCCTTCACCCCATCTCCCCGCACCCACCGCTCAGCTGAGCTTTCCCATTCAGCTGCCGCTCTCCCACAGCGAAAACAAACACCAGCCCAGCTCCGCGGAGATAAGGCTGCGCTGGCTGAGCCAGGGAGCAAAGTCCCCTCCACGGCCGGAGCCTCACGGGCCGCGGGAGCGCCTGGCCGAGCGGAGGCATGGGGGCTCGGCTCCCTGTCCCGGGGCAGACCGGGCTCCCCAGGGGCTCACATCTGCAGCCCGGTGGCCAGCATTCCCAACAGGATTAAGGGAAGCCCCCCTCCATCAGGCCACAGGCACAAGCACTGCAGCCGGCTGCTGCCCCGACAGACCCCATCAGCACAGCCTGGGACACCGCAAGATGACCCGGTGCCAGCCGGCACCCGGGCACATGGATTTGGGCCCCCTCCCCAGCACAGAGCCCCTGCCACAGCCCCACACCCCTCTTCCCAGGGAAGGCACTTGAGATCACTTCCTCCCCCGACACCTGCGGCCGGGCTGGGCCTCAGGGCCTGGCTCCGACCAGCGCGCAAAGGCATGGGGACTGGAACACGGGAGCGGCCCAGGAGAAGCGAGACCCCCCTGCCCTCCCCTTGCCCCGGCCCAGACTCCCCGAGCAGGTAGGGCAGCTGCCAGGCTGAGTCACGGCACGAACCACCCAGGGGCCGGGCTGAAACCCCAGCGCCATTTGGCATGACCTCATCAGGTGTCCTGCTCTAACTGCCGGCGTGCGTCTGTGCCCGGAGAGACCACGTCGAGGGCCCTGCCAGGAGGAGTAATGAACGGGTGAAGGAAAGCCACCGCAGAAGCATCACGCACGAGCCAGGGGCCAAATCACAGGCCGGGGTGGGGAAGAGGGCTGCTGCCCTGTGGCCGGGCTGTGGCAGGGTGACAGCGAGTCCCCCACGACACTCCGAGTCCCCTCAGTCCCCGTGGCCAGGCAAGGCACACGCGTGGGCGGGCACGAGCCAGTGCTCCTGCACAGCAGCGAGGGACAAACAAAACAGCAGGCCAGGCCACGCTCAGAGCAATGGCGGGACTTCATCCCACCGCAGCCCCCTGCCCAAACTGTTTGCTGGTGCCACATCTGGCTACTGCTCCCCCAACCTGCTTGCTGAGAAGCAGCTTCCCATGCTCCTGCGCGAGCCAAAGGGAAGGAAACCTGCATTTCCTGGTCAGACAGGAGATGACATCGTGACTTCCATTTCCCATAGGCTTCTAAACACAATGTCCTGGCCAGGGCCGCTCCCCACCACCCCCAGCCTGCATCCAGACACCCTGGAACCAGGCCGGGAACACTAGGCGCAGGCACCACCGCTCCCCCCGAGCTTCGGCCCGTTGTGCCAGCCAGGAGGCTGCCATGGTCCGCCCAGGAGACCAGATGCCTGGCCAGCTTGCTGGAAGCGTCCTGCCCCCGGGGAATGCATGCAAGGGCCCCTTATCCGTGGTGGTATCACATTCCTGTCCAGAGCTGGGAGTATCCTACAAGCGGAGGGTGGAAGATGCTGTTTTCCAGCTCCACGAGGACACGGCTGTGCCCACCGTGCCCTAGAGATGGGCTTGTTCTCTGCAGAGCACGACATCTACTCACCGAGACCGCAAGTGAGCGCGCGCTGCCACTCTCCGGTGTCCCCTCACACACCTTGTCTGCTTGTTTGCAGAACTCCACCGGCCAACAGGCACACACAGACAGGGCCACCTGACACTTTGCAGTGTTCCCAAGGCTCCCATAGGCAGGATGGGGACATCTCTGCGAAGCTGAGCCACGAGCCCCCCTCATGGCCTAAGACTGCTGCTGCAGCTTTGCTCCCCCGGCCCATCCGTCTGCTCTGTCCAGGGCGGCTCCTGTCACTACCCAAGGAAGGGGAATAGAGCAGGGAAGTGGTTTTCCACCCAAGCCAGCTGCTGGAGACCAACACTGGGCAGAGATCAAGGGAGAGCTCCCTCCCGCAGGTAAAGCAGAGATAAGAAGAGAAGCAGAGAGGAAGGAGGGCTACAAAGCCAGCCTCCCCACATCAGAGAGGATTTCTCCCAGAAGCAGCCCCAGGCTGTCCCCCTCCTCCCCTGTCAGACCCCGGTTAGCACGAGGCAGGATGACATCTCTCCCCCCCCAGAGCAAGTCAGCCTGCCCGCAGAGCCGGGCTCGGCAAGCAGCGCCGCATGCAGCAACACGCTCGCAAGAATGCGTTACTCCACTGGGCAAGGGGCCTGCCAGCAGCATGCAAACACGACTGGTGACCCACCCTTCCAGGTCGGAAAAACTCGTCTTTGCAGTTCGACACAGTCCCTCCCACCCATCGCAGCTACCCACACGCGCAAGCTGCCCAGCACCACCACCTCCCCTTTCCTACTGGGCCAGGAGAGGAGCTGGGAGCACCACTGGGGAAGCAGCCCAGAGATCCAGGAGCTCTTCTCAGAAGAGAGCAGCCCGAGTGCCATGCAAGACAGGGCCAGGAAGAAAACACGTCAGCTGAGGACAGCAAGACACCTTCCTTCTCCCAGCCAGGGTGGGAACTGGTTCTCCATCTGCTCTGAGGCTACCAGCTCCCACACTGGGCCACCTCACTCCCAGGAGGGAGCCCACTCCCTGTGCCCTGGGTAATCACTCCCCTACCCAGAGGTGCTTCCGCAGTTGCAAAAGCTGCGCAAGATGAGTGGGGAGAGCAATTCAAGGAGGTGCTTCTGCAGTTGCCAAAGCCGTGTGAGGTGAGAGCGGACACCACCTCCTCTTGCTCCCTGCTCCCTGCCACGTCCCAGTGGCTCTCCACACCCCGCACGGGGCAGGGATCCCTTCTCCGCGCTGCCAGCTCTCAAGGAAGCGGCAGAGGTAGGCAAGAGCTCACGCCACTTCCAGGTTCCTGGCACCCACGAGGGGCCGGCTGCAGGAAGCCGGTGAACTTTGAGCAGCGTTCGCTGTAATTGGGGCCAACGCCCAGAGGAGCAGGAGCAGTTGGGGCTGGGATGGAGGCACGATAACAGCTCCTGCCCTCGCACGCACGAACCCAGCACACTGCTACCACCAAAGCCAGCCCACCCAGCGCCAGTGCTGAAAGCCATGCCCTGGTACCAGCCCTGGAGCTGCCCGTGTTTAAAAAGCACTCCCAGGACAGCACCACCACCCCAGCCAGGCTGTAAGAGTTGTTCCCAGGGCTCGCCCCCTCTCCCTGACCTGCTCAGACCCTTCCCTGCTTGTGCTGGAAAGTCGGTTGCTCCCGGCCCGGACAAGCACCCCACCAGGACTGTTCTGCCAAGCACTGCAGCTGGCATGCCTGTCGCCTACCGGCACCCCAGCAGCACCCCACAGTCTCAGGGCCACCTCCACCTTCTGCCACACCAAAAGGCCAGGGCTGTGGTTTCCCAAAATAACCACTGCCCACCCATCAGCACAACCACCTGGGCAATGAACGGTTAAAACTGAACTTATGGTGGATCAGGTCCCCAGGCCCACACTGGCACCAGCATTTTTGGAGCGGGTAAGAGCTCTGCAGCACAAGGTTAGGGACACGAGGACAAGCTCCCGGCATTCACTGCTCCTCTGTCACTGTCCCCGTGCAGGGACGCTCATCTCCCTGACGGCAGAGGAAGCTGGCGTGGAGGCTGCCTGCAGGGCAGCTGAGACTGTTCATTCCCACCGCAGCACAAGGCGCATGCACGCCGGGCACCCCACTGCCAACCTCCGACCTACGGCTGCTTGCTGCTGGAACAGATGACAGCAGAGGTGACACGCACGCTGGTTAAGGGTTCACCCCGTCTGGCAGCTTGTGCTCCTTAGTCACCAGTTTGCCCCCGCGCTCAGCAGCCATCTCATCGCACCCCTCCACGCCATGGGGTTTGCACAATGAGGAAGCAGTATCCCTCCTGGGGAAAACTCTCGCTTCCTCCACGGGGAAAGGGAGCAGTACTGCCGCCGGATCGCACAGCACCCACTGCCAGCCCGAAACCCACTCAACAGGCTGAGGTCACACGGGAACCTGACGGAGCAAATTAATCCACAGGTCAGCAGCCACTGGCCAGCCAAAGCACGGGGACGGGCACGGCCGTGCTGAACCAGCAGCAGGCAGCGCAACACCAGCAGCCTTCCTGGGCGGGCGGGCAGGCAGATTAGCAACAAGCACAAGACAGGCAGGAGCCGGACAGACTCACCGGCCTGCTGCTGGGAGTTCCCAGTACAAGAATTGGCTCTAAGAAACAGCTCCCCCCACAAACAGCCTTCTCGGACGGTAAGAAGCAAGGAGAAGGTTGTGGCCACCTTGGGGAACTCGAGGACTTTGGTCAAGAGCCCGTAAATCCAGCCCCTTTCCAACAGCCTCACGCCGAGATGCATTCCTGCACTCTGTGCCAGAGGACAACCTCCTCCGCCGGCCAAGCCCTGTGTCACACACGGAGGAGCCGCCTGAATCACCCAACAAGTTTGGGTTTTGTCACTGCATCCAGGCAACACCTGTTGCCTTTTATGGACTCAAACCAGCTCCACGGTTCTGCTTCTCACTGTCAGCGAGGCAGAGACGGGGGAAAACAACCGTGCTGCAGAGACCTGGGTTTGTAGAGCCAGGAGGAGAGCCTGTACCTCCCTGGAGACAGTACCACCGCAGTCTTGGGAAAGGGCTCTGTCCTTGCCAGCAGTAAATGAGAGACAGCTACGAGGGGTTGTTGGGAAGAGAAAACGAGATTTAACCAGCACTGTCCCCTAAGGTCACAGACACTGGTGAGCTATTTTGAGAAGCCAACAGCCTTTCAGGCATGATCCAAGCTATGCTATTATTTTCTGGGTGTCCTGAAGCCACCCCCCACACAGATACAACAGACCAAGGTCTTATCTCCACGCCAGAGGCTGGAAGGGGGAAGAGATGAGAAGCAATCCATGGGCAAAGATGCTGGCTGCGCAGTCTGGGCTTCACCATTCATCTGACTCCTAGCCCATCTTTAGGGAAGGGATGTCCCCAAGGGCTCCTCAACCACAAAGATCGGTGCTTGACCTCCAAGTCGGAAGGGAGGAGGCTCACCCCTCTGCGGCAGACCAGCACGCTCCACTAAGCAAGAGCTTTCATCCTCCCACCCCTTCCAGGAAGGCTTCGCACCGGATTCCAGCAAATGCTGCACATCGCAAAGGACAGTTGTTTGCATGCAACAGAGTCCTGGCCAAGTTCAGTCAAGTGGAAGGAGAAAAGCTTTTTAAAAACTGCCTTTTCTTTTTTTCCTTTAAAGTGCATGACAGGTAAGATAATCTGCCTCAAGAAAGCACTGGGAGCAGGATGAAGCAGGCAAGGTAACCGTGGGGAAGACTAACAATTCCAGCTCTTCCCAGCACACAGCTTCCCGCAGACCTGGGGAGCACTGCCCCGCTCCTCCGGCCCGACCCCAAGCAGGCTCTGCAGATCTGTCACGCAGAGGAACATGTGCTGCAGGCACTGGAGACACCAGTCAGCAAGTCACCAGCCAGCCGGTCACCCCCACCTCACCACATCCAGGAGAGCTGCTCAGAGAAGGAAGAGCAAGGCACAGAAATGGAAGCTTCAAATGCAAGCTATGACCACTGACCGTGGGATTCCCAGTATGCCAGGGTTCCAGAGGTGCTGAGCTTTCCCTGCTCCCTGCAGAGCTCAGGACAAGGCTGTTCACAACACCACACCGAGAACAGAGCAGCTGAGTCCAAAAGCATCCACACAGCGCAGGGGGAGATCAGGCGGAAGTGCAGGCAGCTGTAGTTAGATACCACCACGACGCTCCACACGCATGCAGACACTCCCCTTCTGCTCACCCGTGGCCGGGCAAAAGCCTGTGCAAAGCTGGGTGCCACAGCCCGGGGACAAGAGCCCTCAGCCCTGCCACAGGCTCCCCTGGCCTCCCACATAACGCCCCGTTACCCCATCGTCACCGGCTCCGCGGAAGGGCCTGGGCAGCGAGCCCTTGCCGGAGAGGGAGGCACCTCCAGGAGGTCCACTCCTCTCTAACAATCAGAGGAAGCTTTGTTGTCCAGGCTCCCTCACTCAGACCCAGGGACACAACGGAGGTGCCCCGCCGCCCTCCTGTGCCCCCCAGGTGCCAGAGGCCCTGGTGACGGGGAGCCACCCAAACTTTCGCACGTTCACCCCAAGCCGCTCTGCTTCGCGGCGCTCCGAGGAGGAGCGGGAGCGCCCACGCTGCGGGACACGGCAGCGCCGCAGAAGGTGACCGGCTCCTCGCACAAAAGGCGCCGGGCAGCGGAGGGGCAGCCGAGCCGCTGCCTACCGGCAGCGGGAGAACAAGCAGCAGGGCCCGGCGTCCCCCGGCAGCCGCCCCGCGCCACCCGGCAGCGCGGCCCCGGCGAAGGGGTCTGCGGGCCGTGTCCGGGCCCAGAGCTGCCCGCTCCCCCCGCGCACACCAGCCCCCTCCCCGCCAGAACAAAGGCGCCGGCAAACGGGACACCGCGGGACAAGCCGGTGCTCGGCCGGGACGGAGCCGCCCCAGCCCAGCCCGGGGCTGCCGCCGGCCGGCGGAGCCGGAGACCCGGGCCGCGCCCCGGCGGAGACGCCACGGAGGGGCCGAGTGCCGCCCCCCCTTCCCCGCACAAAGGGAGAGGAGGGGGGGCCCAGCCGGTGCCGGCCGCGGGAAGCTGGCACACGGGCTGCCTTTGTTCCGGGCGGCGAGAGCGGCGGGCCGGCACCGGGCGGGGAGCGGGGCGGCCGCCCGGCCCAGCCGCCTTTGTGTCGCTCCCCGCGGGCGCCCGGCGGCCCGGGCCCCGCCAGCGCCCCCGCCAGGGCCGGGCACCGCCACCCCGGCCGGTCCCGCGGGGCGCGGCCCCGCCTGGCGCCGGGCTCCCGGGCAGCGAGGGGTCTCCAGGGGCCCGGCCCCAACCGGCCGCGGCGGCAGAGCCCGGCCGGGCCCCGGCCCCGCCGGGAGGGCTGCGGGGAGGGCGAGGGCAGGGCCGGCCCGGGCCGCCCCCCCTCCTTCCCGCCGCGGGGGCGTGTGGCGCCCGGCTGGCGCCGACCCGCACGGGCTCCCCCCCAACACACACACTTTCCCCGGGCAGGCGGCGGCGGGGACGCCGAGAGCGGGACTCACCGTAGCCGGGCTCCTCAGCGGCGGGCGGGGGGCGGTCCCGCCCCGCGGCGGCGGCGCGGCCGCCTGGCCGGCTCCGCGGGGACCTGCCGCGGCGGCGAGGCGCCCGGAGAGGGGCGGCAGGTGCGGGCGGCGGCGCGGGTCCCCGCCGGGCTGCGCGGTGCGGGAGCGGGGGGGGAGCGGAGCGGTCCGGGAGGGTCGGGTC
>WHYT01008457.1:10683-25877 GCA_009806455.1 Tetrax tetrax
GTGCATTAACTCCCACCTTGCCGTCTGTTACCGCATCCCGATGTGGCTCCACACCAGCAGTATGTTACGTACCGAATGACCCTATAGCCATTGCTCTTTAAAAGACTTAACTGGGTATAAAATTGATTGCACAAGGCTCGCTCTATGTTTACATCATAAAGACAAATTTTCTCTTCTTGTGGAGTCACACTGAGTTTCATCTAATGGTACAGCAGGATACTGAACATTACAAGTGTGCAGTGAGATTTTGATATAATGTCATACAGTGTAAGAATTAATAGCTCCTCTAATACTGAATGGCATGGACACAATGGGATTATTTTCAAGAGTAAGATTGCTCAGTACCAAATCAAGACTGCTGAACAGTCCTTAGAAGTTAACCTCTTAGTTTTCTGGTATGGATCTGCTATTCCATTATTTATGATAATGCAGGTATTTCTATAAATAATGAAAAAGGATATACAGGAAATACTTGATTGACATCCATAATCTCAGATGGGTGAGTATTTTTTCTGGATTTCAATTAAGTCATGCATTTGAAAAATGTTTCCAACCTATCAATGCACATGCTTAAATCCTTTGCTCAGCTGATGGAGTCTGTTGAAACAAAGGGGCAGCTTTTCACTGATGCTAACAGATTCTAGATCAGCACAATAATACCATAATGTCCTCTAGAAGAGCTTGAGAAATCACAATTTAAATACATTATTTTACAGAACAAAAGAATAAGCATTCCTTTACAATGACTTTCCTTGCTCTTATTCTCAATTGGCTAAATCCAGATACAAATTAATGACCTATCACAATGTCTGTTGAGGATACAGCAGCAAAAACTAAAGCACTGCAGAACTTATATTAAAAATACTAACGCAATTTCATTTTGGACTACTAATATTTTTCAGAAAATGATGTTAGGTACACATTACTACCTGCCTTTATTCCTCTCTGACAAGTATCACTGAAGGTCAGCAGAACTGAAGTATTTACTTAAATGATTAGAACCTGACTTTTAGTACTATGATTAATGGAAGCAATAAATAACAACAGTTTCATTTAACAATTGTCAATACCTATTTTGCAGCTCTTCATATACTATCCACTAATCTCCTTCAGCATCAGGTAATTAAAATTCCTCGATCATGTTTTTGATACCTGCATTTATGACACTGCAGCTTTATTTTAATCCCAGGCAGAAGCGCATTAAGGAGGAACTATGATTAACGGTATATCGCTAATTCAGAACAAAATACTTGTTTAATCATCCCTAAACTCAACTTTATAAATCCAAGACATAGGCAAGCATAATTTAATACAATCCAATGTATGAAAGCATAGCCTATACCTACATTAGCAAGCTGTGTGTTGCAACGGAGCGGATCTAAGAAGTGAAGCAGGGCTTAGGACCAAATACCCACCACACGCCTTTCGCAGTGGTTTCACTCTGGACCAGCCCTAGTCTGGTCTGGTGGAAGGCACAAACAGTAGTGGCAGAAGTGCACCAGGTGTACTCCTGGAGGACATTGCGTTCAGTTTATTTAGAAAGAAACCCAGTTTGCATATCCCAAGACAAGCTCCAAATGTGAATCAAATTGTAGAAACTTGGGGCAACTGAAAGATTAACTTTAAAAATGTACTCCTGACCAAAACTAAAACACACTGACAGTCAGCCCCATGGATGGTCCCCTTGCAGACCAGAGGCCAAAGCGGGCAGTTTTAGCTGGCTGCATAAGCACTAGGTCAGCTCCAGGATCTCTGAAGGCTTATCCAGACAACAGAACAGCCATGTCACCCATGCATGGCGGCTCTGTTCAGGACAGCTCACGTCTAAGGCTAATTAGGTGTCAGAGACCAGGCTGGCTTCATAACCACAGAGGGTGGGATTCAGCTCCAGACTGAGAAATCTAAATGAAAGTGTTTGCAAGCAAGTTAATAGTAGAAGCTAGGGTTTGATTCACATGCCAGCACGTTGGTGCCTAATGCCACTTGAGCTGTTCTACCACTTGTGAGACATCTGTGTGCAGGTGACAAAGAACCTATAAAGACCTGTGTCCTTCAGGAAAAGCACTTAGAGGTGAGACAGGATCCTTGAGGCACTTCAACCACAGATACCTGGATGCAGGTATCTGCTTGATGGCTTGGCCTCCACAGATTGCCATCATATCCCAGGATCCTGAACACTCCTGGATTCACTGCAGAAACACTCCACTGGCCTTGCCATTGGCAGGTTAGGTCTGCCAAGGCCGATGGTGATGCCACCCTACTGCAATCTAACAGGCTAAGCCAGATGTGTGTAGTCAGGTATTTCACTGCACATTTTCTGGCACATCCCTGCTGTTGTATCTATGCTTATCCATCACCTGATGCAGTGTAAAGTAAAATAAAGCTGTTTGTAGAAGTGTGCTTTCCATTTGGTTCAGACTTGATTTGGGAAAAAAGCAGCCCTAAGGAATAAAAAAGATTACACCTCTTGGGAAGAGACAAATTTCCCAGACAACCTCAGTTTTGCCTCAGCTACAATTCCTCCAACATACCACATATTTAAAATTAGATGAAATGTTGTGTTATATGTTTAACACTCAGCTATTAAATACACCATCTTAGGTTCACAGAGAAACTCAGGGAATTCAGTGAGGCTAAATTTAAATCCAGGTACTTCTATCAGCAGATCTGTCCCTAAGGGTGTAAAATCCCGAACGGACATTTTTAAGTATACATACTGCACGCAATAGCTTTCACAGACATGGATAAGATTAAAAGTTTTTCATCTGAAGCTCAGGGTGTGCCTTGTATACAGTTGTTTGACGCACTGAACACTTGTTTATCCCACTGCAAAGTGCTCCCTCCTCTCTCTCCCTCTCCAATGGCCACAGAAGGCAGGGAAGGAGGCAGCAAGGACAGAACAGGGAACTCTGCATTGCTCCACTTCCCATCCTGCGTGAGCAAAAACCACTTGATGAGCCTGTTCTTTCGGCAACATCCAATGCGTTTGACACAAACCTATTCACACAAAAAATGAAGCATCCAGTAGCACATCAACAAGATGAAGAGATTTTACATGTTTCTTAGCTATTTAGGAAGATTGGTTACATAGCAGCACGGCATCACAAAATAATTACATGCATGGAGAGATAACAAGGGACAACTTCTTTAGGAACATCCTTAGCAAAACTAAACCTCAGGTTAGTCATAGAACTAATTATTTGTAAACAGATTTCCTGAAACCATGGTATTTCAGAATATTTGAAAGATGTCTTTTCCAACTACTTTCATTTCAGTACTTAGCTGACATAAATTAAATTTTCTTTAAGGAAATTAAATATCCATGTCACATGAAAAGGGAAAATGTGAAGCACATTACTGCACCAGCTGTTGTTGACAGCATTTTACAGTTTTGCTGGGAATTTAAGGAAAACCTTGGCTGGTTTGGCCAGAATGCCAGGCAGGAATGGAGTTCCACTTGACAGATCTACAGATCTTGGTCACTGTCTACTTTTAATCCTAGAAGGCATCAAGATAGGAGCGATACTGTTTTAAAAACAGAACAAATGGGAGCAGAATAGAAAAGAGCATTCACCTAGATGAATTAGTTCTGAGAAACATGGAACAAAGGAACAAGGCAGGCCGTTACAAACACCGCACTCTGTAATCTCTTCCAGACGCTCACCTGTTTCCAGTGTACAGCTCAGTATTTTACCAAATCTCCTCCTTTTAGAAAGTTGTAGCAGAACCTCGCCACTCTAATAGTTAGAAACCTTCTTTTATTTTGCAGCTGAAGTGATTTATATCCAGGTAATATCCATTTGTTCTTGTCCCATTAGCCACAAGTTTAAAATCCTTAGTTTTCACTCCACAGTCCATGGATGCAGGAGGGGTTCATAAACTACTTCTGAGATTTTTAAAGTGTCACGAAGCAAAGCAGGCCTAACAGGCTGTAATTTGCTGTGACAATGCTACAGGGCATGTAGTATCATCTTTGGAAAAAGTTTAGGAAATCAAATAAAATAAAAATGAAAATCACTGGCTTAAAGAGTTCTTTTCCTTTCCTCTTGTTTTTTTTTTTTTTTTTTTAGCCTTTCCATGTGTTTTTAGACAGCAATCATGGACATCTTATCAACCTTTCTCTTTGTACATTAAATTACCCAAGCTTTCCTAGTTTTCTCCTTGCAGGAAATGTCACTGGTCACTGATTTTCCTTTTTCAGCTATTGTTGTCTCAGTCAGAATTGGACATCAATGTCCACAATCCCACATGAAAAATCACAGTGCATCATGTAATGATCTCAACATTGCCCAAAATCAGCTAGAAAATTCATTAAATACACACCAAGATCCCACATGCCCTCTTCACAGCAATATTACACTGACATGCCATTGCCATCCTTTGGTGAACAGATACACTCAGGTCCTCTCTTCACTCCTTGTCATCCATCCTCAGCTGCATGGCCTTTCATTCTGCACCAGTAAGCCCATGCCACCACTATTGTCTCACTCCTCAAGGCTGATAAACGGTCAAGTGTCAGCCTGGAAATGACTGTTGGTGAGCAGCTGATGACGCCATACTAACTGACGAATCCAACCAAATACAAATGCCTGACATGAACTAAATTCAAGTGATTGTGGCTGGTAAGCCACCAGCATGTTTGGACTATTCTGGAGTAAATTTTTCTAGTATAATGATCAGGCATTGCAATTTCAAGCTTTTTTATTTTACTAATGTTCTAATAGAACTTCACCAGTAATAGGAAGGCTAAACACTAAGACACAGCAACCAAGTAATAATTAACTTACTTTAGAGGAACATAAAGTTACACAGATGAATAATTTTCTTTTCATGGAAAGTCTAATACTTCTCTCATGGAATCAATCTTAAAACTTTGAATTAACCCTTTGTGAAGTTACACTGAATGTCTCTCAAATAAAGACTCAACACATAACAGTTTTATAGTGTTCAAAGATGCATTAGCCAAGCTGAAGATACCTGGGGGAAATCTCATTTTGAAACACACAGTCTACATCAGAGAGAAGATTAATTTATGGGGTTTAGGCTCATGGGTAACATTCTCCCACTATTTAGGTGAAAAACTTTTTTGCTGCTTGGTCTACATATTTGATCACTTCTTCCCTCCTGCCAGAGGTTACAAATATCTTTCTTTTTCAAGGTCATTACTAAGTCTAGTTTCAAAGCTAACTACACTTCATGCAAATTTTTCATCCACAGATTTTTTATTGTTAATTTAACCAGAGAAAATCAGAAAGGAATAGCATGGCACTGAGTTGCAGTTATAAATTGGTTTAAATTACAGAACTAAATCCCATGTCACCTTCCCTTTCCTGCACAGATAATTCTTGAGCTCCTCATTTTGAGATTTTGCTACATATTGGTTATATCTACATGGATAAATTAAGCAGTGCTGGGGAGCATTCCCAGGCATTGAAATTCAACTGTCTACACTATTAAATTGTTAGAATTGTCCCACAGCATGTGTCACAAGAGTGTTTTTAGTCTGTTCCAACTAACAATCTTCCAAAATATTGGCAGGGCACAGTTTGCAAGTTAGGACATGCCAGGAATGGTTCCCAATAGGCAGTATGAGTTTGGTGACCCAGTTTTAGAAGGTAAAAAAATGTAATAGTATGGACACTGGCCAGTGTGCCAGCTGACTCCGCACCAGAGGGTGGTTCTGGATATGCCTAATTTGCAGGTACAGACATAGCCACTGCATCCCTCTGTTGGGCCCTGGCAAGCCGAGGAGATTACCTGATATGGAATTGTCTGAGCCTAACTTTGAAGACTGTTAATCTCCAAGAAGCACAGGATCATTTACGTAGGTGTTCCATGTTTATATGCTGTCATCTGGGCTGTTGCAAAACAACCCTCTCCAAGAGTCTTCTGGCTCACACCAAGAGACTCCATGTTACGAAGAGCTGAGGAGCATTCGCTTTCCTGCAGCCACTTCAGAAGACTCTTACTGCAGAGGAAGAGGCAGGAGGTCAGACAGAAGGAAAATACACTGCTGCTAACCTGCCCTCCTCCCCTTTCTGCTAGAATCTTCCCTGATCTTAAGAGACTTTGTCCTATTTTATTAAAACTTCTGCTGCATGCAAATTCATCACGACAAACAAGAAAGTATTGCAGGGCCGCGGTTGCAGAGGTACAGCCTTGCACAGCAGTACCTGACACGCTCTGGCCATGTTAATCTCATGAGATCGCTCACCTTATTCAACAAACTTCTACAAGTAAGGCGCATGACTTTTGACTTTTAGCAGTAAACAAAAGAACCTCCCAAAGTTTCACAAGTAGCGTTTTCTAAACCTCTCAACTCAGAATATTAGTCTTTGACCTTGCAAGTACAGCATGTCTAGCTTTCTTCTCTATAACCTTTTCCTTTCTGAAAGATAACCAGAAAAACAAGGAAAGTGGCATGTGTGACAACTCATCAATGGTTTGTAATAATTTATTTCAAACCATTTATTCTGCAGCTCTCTCCTTCTGATGCAGTCTCAATTACTTGATTGAATAATATCCTCTGAAATAGCACATGATGTGCTTGTGTCAAAGAGGCTCTCCACAGAGGCCATCCGCACCTTTTAAAATCAATGAAATTCATAAATTTGCATCTGGTTTCTCAAGGAGAAAATAAAGGAACCTTTTCCCCCAGTAAGTATGACCTTCTCATTCTAAGGCCAGCTTGTTTCAAGTCTTTTGCATCTCTGAATGCCAACGTGAAGACAGTTAATATCTTTCATAGAATAGACAGATCTTGAAGTCTATTATATTCCCCTTCTTAAGGATTCTAGCCATAATTCTCTTAGTAATTGGGATTTGCACACTGTTCCACACAGTAATGCATATTCTAGCTATTCACTCTGTCCTGCTGCCATTGCATTTTTAACAATGCTGATAGCAACCGATGTTATCCAGTTCTGCAGACTTTTCAGGCTCTAGGCTTCTTCATGTCTCTTTTTCATTTCACCTTTTCTGAGCAAAAATGTTTTTATTTTTTCCTTTGTGATGCCTCATTACTGTGACCCTGCCATTCCTCGCAGTTGGATCTTGTTAGTTTTCAATATTGAGTCCACACTGCCTGATCACACCACAGATTTTCTGTTCTGATATGTTTGCTGTCTTTATGTTTGCAAGATCAAAGCTAATGCTGCTTATATCACAGTGCTAAAAAGGTTCACTTCTCAAAAGGTAAAATAACCTTAGTGTTTGAAATCTAGCCTTCTTTTATTCCATGCCTTCTATAACTGATAATATGCATATGTTTCTCCTCTTCCTGGCTTCATTTTCCCATATAGCAATTTTCTTCATTAAACTTTCAGAAGGAATTTTTGAAAGAACTCGGCAGCAGCTGTACCCTATGCCTGTGAAGCCCCATCAGTTGCAAGAAAGTAGAGCTGTGCCAACACCAGCTGCTTTCCAAAACCTCACTCCCTCCTCTTCCAAATGGTATTCAAGTTCTCAGCTCCCCACATTTCAATAGGTGAAATTCCCCTCTTTTAAATTCTCTCCCAGTTTCTTTCTCCTCTCCTATACATATTTTTTTTTTTTCAGTGAAATGGAATTGGTCCTCAAACTGCCTGGATAACTTCATGCATTTCCTTTTATATCTTACTGTTCTGTTATCTTTGTGTTTTTCAAACAGTGGACCACAGACCCCAGGATATTCATAAAAGCCAGTTGGGAGAGTTACAAGATGCTGAAATTTTTATTGCACTCTAAAACAAAAGAAAATATCTCTTCTCCATTCCCAAAACACCTTTATCCTTCAAAACCAAGTTTTTCTATCTCAAAATCACTCATATAAACAAATAATGTACACTTCTTACATGATACACTTTAACCAGGTTCCCTCTGGGATCAAGACGGATGTGGCTGTGTGATTTTGCGCCTGATGCCCAATTTCAACCAAATTTGACTGATACTAGAAGCCTCCAAGATATTAAACTTCTGCAAGTTTTGTGAAAAAGCTGGTTCCCAGGCAGAGCAGAAGGGATCCCAAATTCCCACCAGTGGAAAGTCAGGGATAGTTTATTCTTTAACAAATCTAGGTGGCAACTTCAGGACATCAAATCAACACAAGAAAAGCTGCCATTTATAACGTGTGCTGTGTGCTTGTCAACTACACAGACAAAGAGCCTGTGAGGAGTTGGGGATTTTAGCTACCAAAGGCAGGGGATGATGCAATGTAGGCGAGAACTTGAGATACTGTGGGCACAGGGTATTTGGGGAAAGAAATGACTTGCAGAGGGGACAATGGGGCAGGGCATTCCTCCCTCATTTCCATTGTTCACTGGATACACCTTT
Organism: Tetrax tetrax; assembly: GCA_009806455.1. Taxonomy (NCBI): domain Eukaryota; kingdom Metazoa; phylum Chordata; class Aves; order Otidiformes; family Otididae; genus Tetrax; species Tetrax tetrax. Next base: position 18,994 of record WHYT01008457.1, read on the forward strand.
TAGCTTAATTTTTGTAGCCAAAACATGAAATACATGAAAATGTTTGCTTCAAAGAAAGTAATGAAACCAAAAAGGCTGCACAGCCCATAATTCATTTTACCCACAACCTCTCAATAAAACCTTCAGTTCTTCATCTTCCTAATCTACCCAGCTAACCTTCTGACTCCATGAGGAGGTGAGCACTTCCCAAGCCAGTATGGCAATACTCATCGCAGCCAGCGTGACAGCAGCAGAGCCGAGGCTACCATGGAGCACTCCCAGCCCAAGGATGAGGGAGGCACTGGGGATCTCCATCAAGCCTCATGGGAAACTTTCCTCTGGAGCTGAATGAACAGCAAACCATATTGGCAGCATGATTTCTGCTCTGGGAAAAAGAACGACATGCACCAGGCCTGCTTGAATTAGATGTCCTTATAGGCTTGATAAGACAATCTGTGCATTGCCAAGCAGGGCACCAGGCTCTTTCCCTGCTCCCTGCCTGCTCACACAGCTCCAGCACCCCATTAATCCAAGACACAGAGACAATCCTCATCTTACCATGGTCAGAGCCCTCCATATCCCTGATTTTTCAGAATTTTCTCCCCAAAGGTCCAAGGGGGGGCGGTTGTTAATGCTCTTATTAAAGTCAGCATGAATGCTGAAACTCAGTTCAAAAGCCTGCTTGATGTTCCTGGACTTGCGTTCCTCTCCTTTTGGCCTCCCGTGTGCCTCTGGCTTTACAGGTGGGGTACAGGGTGGGAACAAAGGCTGGCCGCAGTGTTGGTTAAGATCCTTTGCTCCTGGTAAGTTAGGCCATGCCTCTTAGAAAGAGGCACTCAACCCAAAGAAGAAACAATTCCAAAGATAATTAACAAATGAAACTTAACAGGTTACAAATGTATACATCTGACGGCTAATGCAAATTTGTGTCACTTCAGCTTCCAACAGCTCCTTGCAGGGGGCTAGGACTAGATGACCTTTAAAGGCCCCTTCCAATCCAAACTATTCTATGATTTGTCAAGTTAAGGAGCACTGCACAACTTAAAATCTCTCCCTGTAGGTCCTCATACACCATAATCTGTCAATTTTTAATCTTCTTTTGAATAGCAAGAAAATTCATCCTTGTAGCTCTTCTTCTTTCATTTATTGAAATCAGCCCTGAAACCCTTTCTACTTTATACTTGAAAGGGAGCCTTGACAGGTATTTGACCTGGACAGTGTGCATGGGAAGCACTGTGGGCAAGGGCAGTCCCATTTTTTGTGTACACATTCCGGGACCACATTGGATTTCTTAAGCGCAGCACTGCAGTGAGAGCTCACATGCAGATGCCCATCTACCACAGCCTCTAATTTCTCTTCTAAATAACTGTTTCCCATAACATATAATTTCCATAATTCTCCCATCAGTCGGACACCTCCTACATTTTGATCCCAGAAGTGTTACACTGCATTTGGTGTATTAAAATACAGGCTGTTGAAGCAAGTCCAGGTTATTATGACATCCAAATCAACCCATAGCTATTCTCATTATAATTTACTAAACAAATAATTTTTGTGCCACCTGCAAAGTTCAGCAGCCATAAATGTACATTACTCTCCCAAATAATTTTCAAGGATACTAAGACTACAAGCAAGATCCTTGCCTGACTCCACTAGACACTTGGCTCAAACACTGGTGCAAGACTGGTTTTCTTCCTAGCCTTCTAGAATTTACCCCTCTACCAAGATCTGACAAACAGCAGTAACAAAGGCTCTGAGAGCATCAAGGTCAAGCCTTTTAAGACTGTTATATAAAAGAAGTCACCTGGTCCTGCAGACTGATTTGAAGTATAAAGGCGAATAGCAACACAGCTGCAATGAAGAATTTTCAAGCTGAAACAATTCCCTCTTTTAAACGAAGTTTTAACTGTGGTATGTAATAAACTCTCTCTTATGGCTGCTTTGGCTCCAAAGAAGTGGCAATTGAGCAATATGAAATTAGTTTTTAAAACTGGTTTAAAATAGGTCCAGGGAAAATCTGAGGACCCACAGAAAGACTGATGTCTGTACCACGTAAATCAGTAAGAACTATGAAAGACAACAGCGCATGTCGGCATGTGCACACACGTGGCATATTTGTGTGATGAAAGGAAATGAGTAAGGTAGGACCAAGACACCTATTTTAAGTCATTTTCACAAAACTACTAGAAGTAAAAAATAATGCATACCATGGAGATTTTCATTAACAAAGTCCACTTGGATTTCCAAAAGATACTTGGTAAATTTGTCATTCATAAGTCTTAAAAAAAACAAACTCCCAGAGGATAAAAATAACTGTCCTTGCAAGGATAAATAATTAGAAACAGATGGTAGGAGAATACTGTCAATTTTCCAAGCGGAGAGAGGTCAATGGTGGAGTCCTGCAGGGATCTGTGCTGGAACGTGGGAGCTGGTCGCTTATTTATAAATGAGCTGGAAAACAGGGTAAATGGCGAGGTGACAACATTTGCTGCTACCCTATTCATTCAGGGTAGCTCCGATAAGGGCTGACTCTGAAGAAAGACTTTACAATACCCAGTGACTAGGCAATAAAAAAGCAAACTAAAGTCAATGTAGATAAACAAATACGAAGTCATTTCTCTGAGGGGAAAAAACCGAACTACACACAATGATGTACCCCAAGGTGACTGTTACCACTTCAGGACTGAGATCTTGGGGTTATAATAGGCAGTTCTGTGAAAACATCAGCCCACTGTTCACTAACAGTGAAAAAGTGAGTATTAGGAATTACTAGGAAAGGAACAAAGAATGAAAGAGAGAATATTATTATGCCACTGTATAAATGGCTGGTTTGTCTGTCTTTAATACTGCGTGTAGTTCTGCTCCCACTGCCTCTGAAAGGATACAGTAGACTGGAAATGGCTGCGGGCAGGGCAGCAGGGACGGTCACAGGCACAGTACAACATAACAACTAAGGAATGGCTAAGAAGCCAAAGATTCATCAGGTCTCAAAAACAAGTAACTGAGGGCATAGAGGTGTACTCAGGACCAGCACAGGGAAGGTGTCTGGGAGTTCCCTATTCACAGCCTGTTCCACTATATGAGCTGAGGGGATCAAATGAAATGGGCAGGGCGGGTACAAGGTTTAAAACATAAACAACCCCTACTGAATCTTCACCCAATACATATTAAGTTATGGAACTTCTCGCTCTGGGGCACTGTAAACACTAAAAGTTTACACAGGTTCAAAAAGTGACCAAAGTCATAAAAAAGAAATTCCAGCAAGAGTTTTTGAATGCCAAGACTTATCTCAGGAAATCACTGAACACAAGTGCTGGAGGACAGAGAGTACCAGAGCTTTTGCTGCTCTGATGTTTCTGTGGGCTCATGTGAGAGATCACTGTCAGAGATCACTGGACTAAATGGGGCTGTGGTTTGACAAAGCTTGGAAGTTTTTTTTCGTTTTGTTCTGTTTTGCTTTCATTGTGTCCTCAAATTTTCAACCTACTTGTCCATGGGACACTTCAATGCCTTTCTTTTGCTTTCTCTACTTTTCTCTTTCCTGTAACTTGCAACATCCTAGTAAAGAAAAAAAAGTAGTGACAAATGTCTAGTAATCAAAAACATCACAATGAGAGAACTGAAGCGTTTAATTTATTTAACTTACAAGGGAATAAATCTCAAGCAGTATCTTTATTTGTGAGGTTTCTTGCAAACTTTAGATGTAGGGTAGTAAAGGGCAATAACACCTCATTTCTAATACTTTCACTAAGTGTTTGTGTTCATGCAGCTGCTCGAATTAGGCAAGTGTGCATGCAAGTGTTTGTCCATATAATTTTGAAATTGCAGAAGAGGAGACTAGGGGATGGACAATGAGGCTGCCAACTCTGGCTCTCAAGATATCAAGTGTACCCTGGCAGCATTATGCATATGCAACAACAACAACAAAAAAAAGCAGTCTGAGCCACGGTAAAATCATAAGGGAGTCTAATGTATGCTGTCCTCACGTACACAAAGGAAATAGCTTTTTTCCTATGATTTTTCTGCCTAATCATATCATAGACATGACTAGACAGCAACAAGGATTGAAAATGCTGTGTCCAAGACATTGTTTATCTTTTCCTTATTCAAAAAACACCTCTTCAGAACAAGAGCTATATCATGCTATTTATCATGACTCATGCAGGACAGAATATGATAAAAATCTTTATTTTAAAGACATTCATTCCAAAGCCTTTATTTGCTATCCTAAATCAAGCGTGATCCCTTGTTGCAAAAAACACTTCTAAGGAGATTTAAATTACATCAATTTTAAGTATGATTATACCATCTAACTGAATGCTAACACTACTAAGGTGCATAATAGCAAGCAAAATCAAAGCTGTATTCACATACTTGTTTATTTTACTACTTCAGGTTAAATTTTGCTCCTGTACTACACAGAACTATATCCATATGTAGATGACATCACTACATTGTTATTTGTGAGATAAGCATATTAAGCTTACTATTGCCTATTACTTATACTCTCAAAACAGTAAAATCATAACAGAAGTAGGTCATATAGCTCATAGAAGACCTACCAGAACTCACTATAACTCTCTTGTACTGCACATTCTATTCTAAGTTATCCTTCTGTCCCACCACCATTGTTTTCTCCTTCAAAGGATGCAACCCAAACAAATACGAATTTTCTGGTAGTTTTCTCTCTCTTTGAGGAAACTTTTTTGAGGTAATACAGAAAGGAACAGTCAGGTAAATGCTGAGTTAAGGTACAACATTCAGCAAAGAACAAAGTCAGGCTCTTTCAACACCCAACATTGTTGCAGTTCTTCCAGGGCATTCAAAAAGGCCAATAACCACTTGGCCATAGATGTATTCCCTTACTATTTTAATTTTGGAGGTAAGCAGTCTGAAAAGTGACTCTGCTGCTGATGACTTTTAATGACTTTTAATGTCAACAGTGACTCTGCTGCTGATGACTTTTGTTGACTTTTAATGTCAACAGTGCACGTACCAGCTTTGGACATGACAAAAATTCTGTGCTATTTTGCCCGAAAACATATCTTCAGTGTCACACCTGCACATGTGCAGCATGGTACAGACCAGCTGGCCTCCTATAGATCAGCTGCATGCAGTAGTTTCTAAAAATTATTATTCACCTGCGCAGAAATGCAGTAAAGGAATCAGAATAATTTTTATCTACCTTGCACTAGCTTCTGTTGGCATGAAGCAGTGGAACTGTATAAATAAAACACCATTACCTCTGATGTTGGAAAGTGTGAGGGATTTGGAAATTGTGCTGTCCTACTGCATACCAGACATGAACAAAACAGGCTGAAGATGCACCAAACCAGTGAATATTCATGCCACCTTCTACCAGTGGAGCCATAAGCAGAGGAGACAGCTGAAAGCAAAAGTCCTTAACAGAGCAGAGGAGACATCAGTGGTGCAAAGATGAAACAGTTTGCTCTGCTTGGAGCCAAGTGACATGACTGTGTACAATTAGTAACACCATATCGGAATGCTTGTTACTGAACTGACAAGGTAGCCACCAGCATCAAAGAGGATCCCCAGTGCAGAGATAATGAACCCAAATCCAGTCTCATGGGAATCACGGAAAACTCTACCAAGCTTAAGTGACTGCAGATCAAATCCCAACTGGTTAAGAAAGAAACCGTACGGAAACTTAAGTGACAGAAACAGCATAAAAATATATATAACATATAAAAACAGCATCACAGAGAGAAATGGATAAAGCAGTTTCATATAAACCAGAAATTTCCACTAAGCCTCATGGACTAGGTGGCAAATTGAATAATGCTGAAGCTGCTCAGCAAACAACTCAGAAAAAATTATTGCTCAGAAACTGAAATGAATGTAGGTCAATTAAGGGGACTGAAAAAGGGATTGTGAGCCCATTTTGGAAACATTTTGCTCTGTTTTCCTAACAGCTTATTCCTGCAAAGCCAAAACTTCTCCATTTCAGGGTTTTATTGGGAGGACAACTAGAAGGTATGCTTTGATTTTAGACTTTTTTTTTTCCAAATTACTGAAGCATTGATCTTTTCTCTCTTGCTGAAACCGATTTTATTACTATATCAAGGCTAGAGACCACCCATTTCTCCTCTGCCTCTCAGCTGCACACGAATCACCAGTTCTCTACTAACTCTGAGGGGAAGCTGTGTTGGAAATACAGAAAGGGATGTCCTGGTGTCCTCCCTCTTTCTTATCATGTGCTTTCCCCAGGGAGACACTGGATGTGATGGGGAAAGTCAAATGAAGTGAGGAGACCTTCTGAGTCAAAACCAGCAACTGAAATTATTTTTTTTTTCTTTACACTCCTAACATACAGAGGAAAATAAACTGTGCGAACAGGGGGAATGAACCCCAACCCAAACTCATGCACTTAACATCCAATGACCTCAGCTGCCCTTCCAGTTGGCCAGCAGAAGACCTCGCCATCCCATCCTGCTGAACCGAAGCAGGCTCTGCCTTGACTAGGTGGAAACCTGGCCCCAGAACGAACCTTCAACAGGCTGGCCATTACCCTCACCCACCGTCACCTACTTGAGGGGTCCTCTCGGCCCCCACTGCCATTTTCTCCTGACCTTTAGCGCCAGACCGAGTGCTGCAGGACAGCCCGGGGCTGCCGCTGCCCGCCAGCCCTCCCTGAGGGGCTCTGATGCTCTCGGGTGGGTTCACAGGCCGAAATCGGGCAGTTTCCCCGGGCATCCCCGCTCCTCCGGGCAGAGAGTGCGAGGGCGACCTCGGCCCACGGCCGGTGGCCAGGCGGGCGGCGGGGCGGCCCGGGGCAGGCACCGGCTCCGCTCTGCACCGCGGCCGACGCCTCCCGCCTCCCCGAGCACCGCCTCCCCCGGCGGGGCATCCCGGGCCCGCGCCGCCCGCCCCCGCCCCGCTCCCCC
>WHYT01008459.1:16004-70294 GCA_009806455.1 Tetrax tetrax
AGGGCAAGAAATAACTGGCAACAATTTTAGTAAAATAAATTAATTTTAGATATTCTCATAATTATTTTTGGGAAGTTATTTAACTTTTTGTTCATTTCTGGAAGAATAAGACATAAATATCTGCCAAAATATGTTAAATATATCCAAATAGACAAGATACAGTACTTCATCTTTTTATAATTGGTTATGTATCTATTCATAATTAATTAACTGTTGCACGAGAAAGAGGTACATTCTATTTTCTTGGTGCTGGCAATGCTAAAACCACAAACTGAACTGTTACAGTGTGATGGGCTGGTTTATTTTTTTCTAGAAGAGGAAGGATAATATTTCATGTTCAAAGGTAAAAAAAGGTTATACATACAGAAGTATATAAAATGGGAGAACTAAAAGGCAATTCTTCCAAAATAAAGTAACTATCGTAAACCTGAATTATAAAAATTTGGAAGTTTTCTGGAAGATGTATAATCAATAAAATGTGTCTTATAAGGGGAGAACTAAGGAACTCAAAATCTGTAGTTTAGCAGAGAAAGATAATTTGATACATTTTAAGAAAAACATTTCAAGAGGATAGTGACTTTTTATTTTCAATATAAAGCAGCAAAATAAAATTTAGCAGAAGCTAAAGGAAACTGTCAGCAATTAAAAATATAAAAGAAAATAATAGTACAAGATTGGCCTTTAAAACAGGCAAGCAGATAAAAAAAAACAAAAATAGACACCCATAAAATTCACTAATCTAATCTAGACTTCTTTTGCTACATCTGGTGGAAGTGGCTGTACATACAAAAAGAAATACCATTTCTGTAAAGGCCAGGTATATTACTCTGACATTACTCTGACATGTCTTTACTTGATGTTGAATAAGTGTGCCATGTCAGCACATATTAAGACATTTCAACCACTTGTTACAGATTTATATATTGTTAAGACTAAAAATGGCCATTTTTATCAGCGTGGCTTCTTGCATGACATGAAGCACAGAATTTCACCAGTGTTAAAATCTAAAACTCTTACTTCTTGGCTGAGCTAAAAAATAATTATCCGTGTTGTTTACATCTTTTATGTGTAGCTGCTTTCTGATTATACTGTATCTCTTACTAATTCTTGAAAGATTGATTATATTTAAAGCAAGTTTAAACAATTACATATCTCATTTCTACTGTTGTGTGCATATCCATTGCAAGTCAAGCTTTGGGTACACAAAAAAAAGCAAGCGTCTAAGACAGCAGATAGATTAGCAAGGAGAAGGAGAAAAATAAATACATCAAAAACAGGGAGGTCATGGTTTAAAATGACAGAGTTTCTGACAGTTTCTGTTACAAGTGTATATAGCAATGGCCACAGAACTCACAAATACCCTAGCTTCACAGTTTTCAAACTCCAAAGAAACTGTTCTTTCAGAGCCAAATTGGTCAACAGATGCAACATCTTGTAAGTGAACACACATTTAGATGAACATCCTGTATATGTCTGATATGTCATAAGATCAGAACAGTTTGGGTTGGAAGGGACCTTTAAAGGTCATCTACTCCAATCTCCCAGCAAGAAGCAGGGACATGTTCAACTAGATCAGTTACCTCAGAGTCCTGTCCAACCTGGCCTTGAATGTTTCCAGGGGCATCCACCGCCTCTCCGGGCAACCTCTTCCAGTGTTCCACCACCTACACTGTAAAAAGTTTTTTTCCTTATGCCCAGTCTGAATCTAACTCCCTCTACTTAAAAAACACTACCCCTCATCCTGTCACAACAGGCCCTACTGAAGAGTTTTTCCCATCTTTCTTATAAGCCCCCTATAGGTACTGGAAGACTGCTATAAGGTCTCCTGAGAGCCTTCTCCAGGCTGAACAGCCTCAACTCTCTCAGCCTGTCCTCATAGGAAAGGTGCTCCAGCCCTCTGATCATCTTCGTGGCCCTCCTCTGGACCCTCTCCAACTGGTCCACGCCCTTCTTATGTTGGGGGATGAAGACCTGGATAGTACTCCAGGTGAAGTCTCACGAGGGCAGAGTAGAGGGGCAGAATCACCTCCCTCAACCTTCTGGCCACACTCCTCTTGATGGAGCCCAGGATGTGGTTGGCCTTCTGGGCTGCAAGCGCACATTGCCACTTCATGTTGAGCTTTTCATCCACCATCACTCCTAAATCCTTCTCCTCAGGGCTGCTCTTGATCCATTCTCCACCCAGCCTGTATTTATGCCTGGGATTGCCACTACCCATGCGTAGGACCTTGCACTTGGCCTGGTTGAACTTCATGAGGTTTGCACGGGCTCAACTCTCCAGCCTGACAAAGTCCCTCCGGATAATATCTCTTCCCTCCACTGTGTCACAGCACACAGTTTGGTGTCAGCATCAAACTTGCTGGGGTTGCACTCTATCCCACTAACCATGTCACCAAAGATGTTGAACAGGGCCAGTGCCAATACCAACCCTTGAGGAACACCACTTGTCTCCATTTGGACATTGTGTCATTGACCACAAGTCTCCGAGTGCAGCCATTGAGACAATATCTTATATGAGACAAGGATGTCACATGCGACAGTCTCAAATGCCTTGCACAAGTCCAGGTAGATGTTAGTTGCTCTTCCCTTAATCACCAATGCTGTAACACTGCCATAGAAAGACACCAAATTGGTCAGGTATGATCTGCCCTTCATGTTTGCTGTCACAAGTCACCTCCTTGCTTTCCATGTGCCTTAGCATGGCTTTCAGGAGAACCTGCTCCATGACCTCGTCAGACACAGAGGTGAGGGTGACTGATGTGTCAGGTCTTCTTTGTTCCCTTTTTGAAAAGGGGGGTTATGTTTTCCCTTTTCCAGTTGTCAGGAATCTCACTAGACTGCCATGACTTCTCAAATATGATGGACAGCAGGTTGGCAACTTCATCTGACAGTTCCCTTAGGACCTATGAATGCATCTTATCAGGTCCCATGGACTTCTGCACCTTCAGGTTCCTCAGATGATCTTGAACCTGCTCTTGTCTTACAGTGGGCAGTTTTTAATTCTCCCAGTCCCTGCTTATTCCATTTGCAACTTGGGAGATGTGGCTAGAGCAACTAGTGAACACCGAGGCAAAAAAGTCTCCAAGTACTCTAGCCTTCTCCATGTCCTGGGTAACCAGGTCTCCTGTTTCCTTCCCGAGATGGTTCACATTCTTCCTCATCTTCCTTTTGTTCCTGACATATCTAAAGAAGCTTTTCTTGTTACCCTTGATGTCCCTGGCCAGATTTAATTCTGTCAGTGGTTTAGCCTTCCTTACCTGTCCCTTAGACAATCTCTCTGTATTCCACTCAGGCTACCTGTCCTTGCTTCCACTCTCTGTAGGCTTCCTCCTTGATCCTTGAATAGTAGCCAACTTTCTTGTGCCCCTCTTCCCTCCAGGGCTTTATCCCATGATACTTTACCCAGCAGATCCCTGAAGAGGTCAAAGTACCTTTACGTGTTGGTAAATATTTTCAATGAAATTTTGAGTTCATCTTCAAATAATTCATGGCATACATAAAATATTCTTTTACTTAGTTTTCTTTTGATTTCTTTAATCTTCCTTTTGTTTTCTTGTATTTTACATATAAAATGTAGTCATTGGATGGCAGAATTCCCAACACAAACATACGTGGTAACCTTCCTTTATCATAACTTCTCTTTTTTTTATTATTTTTTTAAATAACATAAAACCCACCATCACACCAAGAACTTTCAATTGTTACCTTGTGTTGTAGTTTAGCCCTGCTCAGGGCCAAGCTACGCAGTCTCTCACTCACTCCCCCCCACCCTCCAGCAGGACAGGGAAGAGAATCAGTAAAGGAAAAAAGGCAAACTCATGGGTTGATATAAAAAAAAAAAAAAAAAGTTTTAGAAGAATAACAGAAGAAAACAAAACAGAGATAGAAAACAAAAATACATAACCCAATTACAGAAAACACCAAAGCATGTAATTGATAGTACAATAGCTCACAGCAGATCCTGATGCCCAGATCTCTACCAAATGACAGGAAGCTCCCTTTAGCACCCTCCTCGCTTATATACTGAACATGATATCAGATGGGATGGAATAGCCCTTTAGCTAATTTGGGTAAACTATCTCAGCTGTTGGCTAATTAGTAAACTATACCAGCTCTGTCCCCAGCCACAGGGGCCACTAGCTCCAGTTCCTTTCCCAGCTTTGGTGAAAATTAACTCTATCATAGCTCTTACCAGGACAACTTGTTATCAAATATTAATCCTAACAGATTGTACTACATTTCCTTTCTTCATGGAACTCTATAAAAAAATTTTTAAAAATTCAATGATAAATTATCAATTGTTCTTAATGTCATTCACTTGCTTATTGTGCTCTCAAACATCCCATCATGCTCCACATTCCTCTTCAAACGTGATATTGATTTTTCATCAATGTGTTTAACCATGCACCTTCTAGTTCTGTTCTTCTTTTATAATTTCTACCAATTTTCTAGCTGTGGAAACTGGCTAGTTGCTCATCGCAAAATATTTTTTACATGTTCATCACCTTCCACCACTTTGATAGAAAGTCTAATTTAACCTTAACCTTCTTATCTAGGCTCTTTCAGAACTACACAGAAAAGACTGTCTCATCCTAGCAACTTGCTATGGTCCTGTTTATTGATTTTCTTTAGCACCTCTCCTATAACTGCTTCCATTTTAAACAGTTCTTTGGAATCAAAGGAATGAATCTAATGCAGGACCTCTCTGTTTACCTCAGTAATGTAACATAACAACATATAATTTACTTTAACATAGTCCTTGAATGTAGTTTTGTCCTTGAACTTCCGTTGACACTTTAGGTTTCCTACTTTTGTCATCTTTGAAAAAGTGTATTAGTGGTTAGATTACGTTCACATGTTTTAAAGTTGTTTTTCAAAACCCTATTGGCTACACTTTCTGCTGTTTTCTTTTAAACATTACTTCCTGGAATACATACTTTATGTTTTACTAGATTCTTTGACTATGTTGTTGCATGACCTCTTTTGGTGATCCTTGTAGATTTTGCTTCTCATTGGTGAGACTTTAAACTTATATTTCCACATGATTTCCAGGTCACCGGCAAATACTTACCTTTTTGCTGTTGTCTTCAAATTCATTTCAACAAGCTTCCTCACTTGCATGTAACTCCCCATACAAAGTCAAAATTTACTTCTAGGTTTTTTCTCTTCCTTTCCTCCCAGGGTGTCTAATTTGAGTGCATTATGGACACTTTGGATACATTCCGAGCACATTATTGTCACATTTACTCTCATTGAGAAAATCTGCTCTGCTTTAGGCCACCTGTTTCTCTATTCATTTGATACTTTCATCTTAGTACTGAAATAAAAAGGTGTTAAATGAATCACTAATATTTTAACTGAGGATAATTAAAATATCACTGTAATGTTCTTTGACATTCAGTTACTTATATGTGCTCTCAACTGTAACTAAATATAGCTTAATGTCTGAATATATGTTTTATTAAATATTCATCCATGAACCAAACAAGTGTATTTCCTGGCCTGCTGCATAAGTAAAGCTTTAAACTACCAACCTAGTAACTGATCATCAAAACAACAGAAAAATATAAAATGAAGTGCAGTATAACAGGAAACGTAACCTTTTAAATTTATAACAATGAAACAACTTCTGCAGTAGCTGGAGGACACAAACGTGATTGATACACTTGTGATTTATTACATTAGCTTCTGTTAGCACACAGCTACACTTCAGGATATAAAAAAAGAAATACGTAAGAAAAAGTTTCCAGTGAATACCTGAAAAGTAGAAGTGAAGTTTTGTTGTGGAAGTTACTGTTCCTTCAAGACAGTGTGAGATTAGAAAATATCTGTTATGCATGCAGCTTCTGAGTGAAACAACAAGAAATGTGAGATCTTAGAAGAGACATCTATCCTCTTTAAGCTGGGCAATGATCTTGTTCACTATTCCTACAGTAGGCTGAGTAACTGCTATATGTAGCCCAATCAAGAAGGAAAAGAAAACTGAATTCCATTTTAAAACAATGCAGTCCCTTAATTGCAGTTTTTTCTATCCCACTGTGAAAGTCAAAGTGAAGATGACAAAACTTGTGCAAAGAATGAAATCTGAGCCTCATATATCTAACCACCAACATACCCCACCTAAGAAATCTTCTTCCAGTTGAATGGGTTCCTGAAGTCTTATTAGACAAGAGTGAGGACCTTCAGACTCCTGCCTGAGGGTAAGTTAGAAATATACATTATTTATTAGGTATAGCCAGTGCAGATGACTGGATTAGTTTCTTTAATTCCAGTTATTAATTGACTTACCTTGATTACTGACCGATACTACATAATCCTATTCTACTTTAGTGTCTTGTACTCTTTAGAAGATAAATACTTATCTGTTTGAATAAATGGTAGGGATTTTTTTTTTTTTTTCCTTCTAAGAACAGAATACCCTGAAGCCACCTTATCAGTTCTAAAAAAACTTCAAAGAAAAATATGTACCTATGATGTTAACACTTCATATAGAAACAAACACATAATTATTTAAACAAGTGCTAAAAGCTGTTTTTTCTCTCCACCTCAAAATACATGATGGAATAATCTTTTGTCGTGGTTTAACTACAGTCAGCAATCGAGTACCACACAGCTGCTCAATCACCCTCCCCCTCCCCAGAGGATGGGGGAGAGAATCAGGAAGAAAAGAAAATCCATGGGTTGAGATAAAGGCAGTTTACTAGGATAGCAAAAGAAAATATAATTATTTTTACATATATATATATATGTGTATATATATATGTAATTATGATAATATACTAATAGAAAAAAAGAAGACGACGACTGAAAAAAAAACCCCAAACAAACAAACAAACAAGAAAAACAAATGATGCACAATTTCTCACGACCTAATGACCCAATGATCAATATAGCCTGTCCCAAGCAGCAATCACAGAGTGAAAGAAAAAACGTAAGCTATCCCGGAATGATTCCTAACAGTCATAGAGGGAAAAAAGAGAGACCTCACTGGCTCACCACTACCTTAAGTACTGAACATGATGTTTATGCTATGGAATACTCTCTTTGGACAGTTTGGGTCAACTATTATGGCTATATCCCTCCTGTACCTGCACATTAGCAAAACATGGGAAGATAGACCTTGGTCTCTTTAGGAAGGACTAACAACATCAGTGTGTTTATCAACATTCTTCACCTATGAAATCCAAAACATATCAGCTACTGAGAGGAAAATTAACTCCATCCTAGCCAAAACCAGGACACCTTTTTTTTTAAAGGAATAATAGTGTTTTTCAATCTTCTATTGGAAAATTTACATATTCAAAGCAAACAAAAAATGTCAGTTTTTAATATTCTAAATTAAAAAATCACACACTTCACTCTGCATTTTCATCTTTGCTATGTTCTTTTATTGCCAATTAAATTAGAAACTGTATGTCAGTTACTGTATGTCAGTTAATTCACATATTTTATAATTTACATTCTATTCTCAGTAGTACTAAAGTTCCCTGTTACATTTTCCTTGCTGTTGATGATGCTTATTCAAACTAACAGTTTGAATGCAAGCAGATTTATTTAAAATTATGACTTGGATATACATGCTTGATTTCAGATACATTTTTAATAGTAAAGAATACAAAAAACTAAAGCAAAAAAAAAAATCAAAGTTTACGTAGCTTAAACTATTTCTCCTTCTTTCTGACATTTCCTTCATTAAACTATGCTTCAAAAACTTGGCAGCAGATCCAGTTCAGCAAAAGATGAAGTACCTGGTTTTATGGTGCACTCTTTTTAACTAATCCCTTAAATACTTTGGAAATTAGGATTCTCTAGCAGCTTACTTTAATGAGACTGTAATTAACTACTATTCTTAATTTCTCATGCTTTACTTACCATCATATTACATTAGTACTTCTTAAATGAAAAATTGGAATAATTACACATAGCATTTATCATTCAATGGACATTGTAAAGCCAGACATTGTAAAGCCATATTATGAATTCCAAACATATATGCAAAAGGTCAGACACTCAAAGTAATGCTTGACATAGGTATATGTGTGTCTGTGTTTATTTTTAACTGCTTTCTGAGCTTTCTAGATTTATTAACCTTTACAGTTTGTTCCAGTAACATTTTCAAGCTTTCTCTGATATAAAGAGAAAGTTTAAGAAAAGCTAAGATTTTAACTTAATCACATTTTCCAAAAACTGTGGGGTTTTCAACAAAATACCAGCAATCTGCATAGCCATATATGCAGATAGCTATATGCAGATTAGCACTGTTTCCTATTCATAAAATCATTTGTGTATTTTACAGTAAATAGCCAGTGGTTTGTCATAGGAAAAATGAGCCCACTATCTCCAAGAAGGATATACTAATTAACACATATCTACTTAATTACTGCCAAATCCACTAAGAAGCTTTTCTCTGTTTGGCTTTTTAACTTGATAGTTCTTGATGTGCAATGGTCTCCTTTCCATGGAGGAGGAATAATGTGTGTGTTCATACAGAAAAATGTCTGTAGTGTGAAGCTTATAGGTTAAGGTATACTCAGACCTGGATGTCTACTCTTTCACTTCATCAGGAATCTTGAAAGTGCTAAATTTTAAACATGCAAACAAAAAGTAACCCTACAATCCCTCCAAAATAGTGTTTATTGTATGCTTTAATCTCAAGCAGTATTGCTTCCACATAGTGTATTCAGATATTTCACTATACCTAGTATTTCCTAAGTTGCTACTCTAAGTCACGCTCTGCTGAGCATGCGAGCACAATAAATTCTGTTCATGCAGTCCAGAAGCAAATGGAAACTAACAAACTCTTTGAATCCCCTTTGTTGACCTTTTAAGACGCCTATCCCTCTCCACTGACTACATTGGGAGGAAAGCTTGGAATGGTAAAGTAATGGGCATATATTTATGAAAAACAAAAATTTAGTATTTACAAGATATTTCAGTCACAATAAAATAAAATTATTTGTATTTTCTTCAAAAGTTCTTCAACTGCCTTTTCAAGTCTGACTATTAACTAACTTTTCAGAGTACACAGCATTTTACATATTCAAAACACAATCGTAGTTGATTTCAGCGGTACTTCTAAGTACTCAGATAATGGTTTATGTGATTCTGTAAAACAGACGTGTTACTCTGGGCAAAAAGAAAATGAGAATTGCTTTGTAAGTAACCAACACATGACCATTTTAAGTAAAGCATGCTGCTCAAGTGCTTAAACTTAACATTACCTTGGAACTATAAAACACAAACAGTGTCTAATCCACAGTAACAGTCAACTTCATTAGCTTCAAGAATACTCTGTGCCTTCTGCAGTTGCCTGACTCATTCCTTACACCCTTTCAAACTTTGAAATAGATTAAATGATGACCCTTCATACAGTGACTTCTAACATAAGTAATCCTTTCTCATCACTGGATCAAAACAAAATAACTGATGTCCTCTCCCAAACACAGCAGTATGTAACATCACCATTAAAGATATTTCAAACACAGCCTCATCTGCATGACAGCCTTAATTCTGCCATTGATTAACTTTTCAACGTTAAATTTTTCAGCCTTAAATTTATTATTTTTTTCCTAACATAAATACCACATGAGTTTATTACTTATAATGGTATAATACTTTTACACACATAATTATTAATAATGGTTTCATATTTTTATATACATGTACAATATACTACACTCTCTAATAATAAAAATATTTTTATTATTTTAAAGGACAAATTTTCCCTCTCTACACACTTCATCTTGCCTCTCCTCCTGTGTCATTTCATTCTTCACAAGTTCGAACACAAAGTTACGCAGAGTGAACAGAGTAATTGATGGCAATGGTATCATGAACACACCCACTCCAAGGGGCTATGGCTTTTTTTTTCCCCCCACTACTAGTTTCACAGATATTATTTATAAAGATTTAAAGGAACTATTCATCAGTTTTAAAACAAAAACATCAATCTTGTCTTCTTGTTTTAAGGTCTATATATCATAAAGTTGAATTCTTTACCCGCTCAAATATGTTGTGCAAGTATGACAGTGCATTATGAAAGTACACAATATGACAAAACCAGCAGTTATACCTTGTATAAATGCTCATTTAAGAGAGGTTTCTGAAGTAGATAGGGAAGAAATCTAGTCAGAATGACTCATCAGTATTGAAAATCCAAGAGCAAGTGGCACAACTTTTTCACATGCCCATGACAATTAATGACTTTCACTCTGTAATATCATTTAGCTAGTCATAGTTCAAATGTAAAATTAGTAGAGATAAATTTCTTTAAAATGAAAATGTCATGCTTCAAGAGGAGATAAATGGATTACTGCAATTGCAGCACAACCTATGCCACCTCTTCCACATTTTTAAATGCCTTTAGTACCGTAACTACCTTAATGGAATGCTGACTAAGGTTGGTCTTTGCACGCCAGTGCACAGTAACTCTCTTAATGCCTTTGTTCCACTCTTTAAGCCATGAATAGCAACTATTTAAACTCACGTCATCCTCAGAGTTTCTGGCCAAGGCCCTTGCCTAACACGGACTTGTGAGAATTAATTTCAGATCTTGCAAGAATTCTACTTTAGTGATTATAAGCCATCCTGGCTGTGTATCCTCACTGTATCTCTTCTTCTCTTCTATGATCTCATTCAGTCCTTTGCCACCTCCAAAGTATGAAGACAATGTGTTTAGTGCACACTTAATTCTCTGCCACAGATACATTATATTAAAGCAAATTAATCACATTAGGCAAGGAATCTGTTGCAGAGAAATGCAAAATTAAATATCAACCTGGCATGTTAAATTAATGAAATAATTAAAATGACTTAAATATAAGTGCAAAACACAATTAATGAACAGTAACTCTAGCCAACCCAAAATATAGTTACTATTATCCATCTACAGTATCCCTGTAATAACATCTGATCCTGATCTCAGTTGCATTTTAGATATACATTTGATCTGTTTGGTCTATTAAAAACAAGCAGTTTTGTCTAGAAATGTATTTTTGTTTGGTTGCTTTTTTTATAAAGATGAAAATATTAGATACCACAGATGGAAGTTAATGAATGTTAGGCTTCTAAAAACTGTTTTGTGCCATTCAAAATCATCTTTTTAATTGCATATATATGATAGTTGAATATAATCAAGCATTCTACATTTGTACTCCGAAAGTACAGAGTAGGACATAAATGTTAATGAAAGTTCCAACTTCTTTAATAAAAATCACTAAATATTATAGACACAACAAAAGGCTTGATTCTTATATGTATAAAATAGACCATCGCATGCCAGTTCTATCTGATTGTTCTTTTAACATATTGAACATTTTTAAGAAATGTAAATTAGGTTACCTAGAAATCCAACCTTGTCTTTACCTACATATCCTAAATAAAAATCACCCAAGTATTTTAGCCTAATATGCCTTAGTCTTTTATCTTCTTCTAGACTTGTATGTTTGCCTATGACAAGAACACTCTCAGTTCCTTATAATAATGTCAATAATGGTGAAAATGATGATTTCCTCATTTTTTTTCTTGCCATTTGTAATAGTACTCAGTCTGACTATGATTTATCATGTGAAAAACTGGCTGACTAAAATCACTAAACCACCTATATTACATAATTATGTACATTAGACTGGGAATTAAGGTTTCTTGTTACAATCATAATTAGGAATGTTTATGTTTCTTTTATATATCACGGTATGGAATTGCTCTGTGAGCAATCCCAGGACTTTTTTTAGTTTCTTTTAAACAAAAGACAAACAGTACAAATAAATAGTCTAAATATTGATGGTTTGTTAAAAAAAAAAAAAAAAAGCTAGCAAATCATAGGTGGTTCAAGACAATATTTGAGATTATTAGATACATCTTTCAGATGGAGATATTTTGAAGCCTGGATTCAAAGATTTTGAAGGATTAAACAACAGACTATAATGAAACATAGCAATATTTGTATTAATTTTTGTATTCTTTATTATTATTTATTATTTCTTCTTGTAGAAACAAGATTTTTACACTCAATCATCTGCTTTCCCACTACAGTGCTACTTGTTATTCTGTAAACACACACACACATACAATTGTTGTTTGCTACCAAAAATTTAAAAATAACTATAATTGGTGAAGCTAAGAGAAATCATCAATCATTGTCTCTGTCATAGTAATATTGCATCTGCATATGTTAATTACAACCTGTTCTTAATATT
Source organism: Tetrax tetrax (assembly GCA_009806455.1). Classification (NCBI taxonomy): domain Eukaryota; kingdom Metazoa; phylum Chordata; class Aves; order Otidiformes; family Otididae; genus Tetrax; species Tetrax tetrax. The sequence goes on from WHYT01008459.1 coordinate 28,202, forward strand.
CACCATGAATGCCAAATAGCTTTGCATATTAGCCTGGATCATCTTTGTTGTGTTCATAAAAGAATGAAGCCAATGATTTGGTTCACTTCCCACACTTATTAGAGGCTCAAGGTCATTTCAAATAATGATTTCAACTAAATCCAAGTCATGCCTAATGTACATAGGACTAGGTCATAAAAAAATATTTGGTGCATAAAGATAAAATGGCAAAAATATCAGCTTTATTCACTGAGTAGATTTTGGATAACTAGTCCTCTATGATCCAGAAAGCCTCTGCTCAGCTTTTATCTAACTCCAAAATCACCAGTCATTCATTTTCAGGGTCTGTAGACACTCATATTTTCTAGTTTTGCACATTCACAAGGAAGTAGGTTTTGACAGACTGAGCAATTCACCACATGTCCAACAGGTTAAACGATGTAATGTTGTATCACAAAATGTTTTGTCTACATGGTTTAAAGGACAGTAATAAAAAAAAAGAAACAAACATGTATTGTGACATCCAGAGTACACTTAATGCTCTAGATATACCATATCTATATGGTATATATCTCTATAAGCTCCTGTAAATTTGCTAATTCAAGAATACAGGTTTGCATAGAGGACGACATTAGTATTAACCTCTTCACAATAATAACTTATAGCACTATTTATCCAATGTTATGAAAAATCTGAAACAATATTTATGGTGAGTTATTAAATATGTTATTTTTATTAAATATATAATTGAAAAGGGCTTTGTCCTGAAAAAGAAGTCTATTAAAATTGCTTCTTCTAATTTTGTACCAATTTCTTCCATATGACAAAGCAAGAATTATAACAACAGCAACTATAATAAATGAAAAATTGCTCTTACCGTGACAACTGGGCAGGACTCTGTTCCATCCAGGTCTTCCATCATCTCCCATGATACATGTTAGTGTAGAATATCCTTGAAGAACATAACCTGCATCGCAGTAGTATGTGACAGTTGACCCTAGTTTATAATCCATTCCAAGTCTTGTTCCATTCATTATATTTCCAGGATCAAAGCAAGACTCACGAAGCTTTGCTATAGAGGAAACAAATGCAAACATAACTCTAAATATAATCTACAACATTATAAAAATCTCTCAAGGTCTTCTTTGAGCATCTTATGGACACATAATGTTTCTTTTTTTTTTTTTTTTTAATAGAATCCTTGCATTCTACATCAAGTGTGCTCTCTCCTTCATTTTAAATACTGTAAAAATTACTATATAATGATAAAAACTATGTCTCCTGTATTTTTCCTAGATAATTCCTATAGAGCTCCATTATGAGATCTAGTTTTCCAGAGTTCACTGTGACCAATGATATAGTTACGTAGTTAGATGAACCAGTAGATAAGACACATCTGAGTTTTAAAATCTGTGCTCTGAAAACTGGTAAGTGGAGGAAACCAATGTAAGTAGTTTGTTACAAAATAAAAAGTATGCAAACAAGAATTTATTCTGAATTAATAAACCCAAAATGAATATTTTATCCATGCATATGAAATACTGATATATTTTCAGACACCTTTTTTCCTCACTGAATAAAAAAAAAAAATCCCTGAATTTATCTCCTTTTTTTTTTTAATTTTTAGCTTTTTGTTTCAAAATATTGAAATAAATCCAAACATGCATTTGCTCTTATCATTGCTTTTCTCTTCTTTCCATAATGTGAATACTAGTGTGTTTAATATCCAAGACATAACAAACTGCACAAAAATAACCACTCAGCATTTCTATTTAACAACATTACTATACAAAAGGAGAGAAAAAGTAAACATGAAGGAAAAAAAAGTTGCAATGTTTTTCCGTTAAGGAAAAAAAACAGTAAACATACTAGGAAATGGTAGAAGCTGAAATGAAACAGATGTTTTTGTGCTATGTAGAATGGAGTTTGGGGTAATTTATTTTATCAAGCAGAAGACAGAATTCCCAGATTTTATTCTTTACCATTTAAGGGTGTTGTGGAGAAGATCAATATGGAACACTTATTCACTTTCTGCAAGATCAGTGCCAACTTTCTAATACATCAAAAGAGGTGTTTTTTTACCAGGCGTATTTACACTGTGGAACTTTCTGCTAGAGGTAGGTACAGTTGCCAAAAGACTATATGAACTTTGAAGTTCCTGGAAGGCTATTTAAGAGTTTTAAATACAAAGACACTTTATCTGATTTTGGAAGTACTTAGGCTGAAGTTTCTCAAAACTTACAGCTAATAGGGAGGAATGAATACATATTTGACTTTTATATAGTTTAGCCAAATATCAGCTATGGATCACTGCTAGAGACAAACTAATGAACTAAGTAGATGTTCTGGTTTCGGCTGGGATGGGGCTAATTTTCTTCCCATTAGCTCCTGTGATTTGGATTTAGTATGAGATTTGGTATATGAAGAATGTTAACATATTGATGTTATTAATTGCTCCTAAAGATACCAAGGACTTCTCTCAGCTTGCCAGGTTTTGTTAATGTGCAGGTGCAGGAAGCTGGGAGGGATATAGTCAGCACTGTTGATCCATACTGGCCAAAGAGAGTATTCCATGCCATAAACATCATGCTCAGTATATAAGCGGGAGCTGTCCAGTGAGCTGGCTCTCTAATTTTTTCTCTCTCACTGTTCTGAATTATTCCAGGATAGTTTTCAGTTTTTTATTCCATGACTGCTGTTCAGGATGGGCTGTATTGGTTGTCGAGTGGTGAGAAATAGTGCATCATTTGTTTCGTGTATTTTATTATTCTTATTGCTATTATTATTGTTATATGTATATATTTCATCTTCCTCTGATATCCTAGTAAACTGTCTTTATCTCAGCCCACGAGTTTTCTTTTCTTCCTGATTCCCGCTCCAATCCTGTGGGGACGGAGAGAGTGAGAAAGCGGCTGTGTGGTACTAAATTGCTGGCTGGGGTTAAACCATGACAGTAAATTGTTGGTTTGACTTCTTAATGCCATTTTTATGTTGTAGTATTTCTGAGAGGAGAGAAAGAATGAAATTGCAAAACCATAAATATATATTTACATTTGAAGATGGAAACACAGAATAATTATTTTGAAATTTCAATGTCACATCTTCCAAAAGAATGTGAAGATCTCCTAATGTGGTTAATAATTTATTAGGATTTGTGTATCTAATTTACAGACCATGCTTGTGATATGAAAAACAGTACAATGACAAGTAATAGTTACATCACATAGTTAATTACTAAGGACATATATTTTATATACACATTGATTCATTTAGGTAGTCGTAGTGTGGTGTCTGTAACATCTGTCTCTTGTTCTGAATGGTGAGGCTTCAAAATACAAAAAGAACAGCTAAAAATTTTGTAACATTCATAATAAAAAAAAAATTGAGTGGATAATAAAAAAAAAAAGATATAATTTACTGGAAAGTCTGTAAGATATCATATAGATATTAATAATTAATATGTAAGCCAACCACTCTGTCACTTGAAAAGTCTGGCAGACCTCAGGGCAAATTGAAAATTCTATCAAGTCCAAATTCTTAAGTTAAAGAAAAAAAGAGGATAATTTAACATTATAACTAATATTTCGACAACAGTAAGAAAACATCATTTCTTCTTACTGAACTGATATTGATATATTTGTATTGGTACACAACTGACACTGTGAAATCATCATTCTTTAGTTCATGATAAGAAATCCATGTTTCGCAATTCTAGAAGGTCCTTGGATAAAGTAGAGGTTAGTACTACATAAGAAATTAAAGAGAGGAGAAGATAAAGTAATCTAATATGTCTGGTGCATAAATCAAAAACTGAGGAAAGACATGATCTGTCACAGCACAAATTTTCTCTAGGGAAAAATTACAGCCCTGTAATTTTCTTTTCCCCAAAGATACAGTTGTGACAGACTTCCTGAATTTGCTGACTAAACAGTAATAATGTCACTATAGAAATACAGTTTCTTAATAACTATTCTGAAAAATAAACCCTGAAATAATTAGCACCACTTTTGCAAATCTGAAGTAGTTCCTAAGTGAACTTGTAAGAAAGCCAGTATACTATGCTACAATATATGAAGAATGAAGTCAAATGTGGCAAAAAGATTCATCTGGTCTAGTTGAGAACCAGTGAAAAAAAAAAAGAGCGAATAAGAAGACTGCATCAGCAAATTTATAAAAATTAAATAGAAGTGCTCCCAGGAGACAGGAGAAGTCCTTCATCATCAGTGTCATATTGCTCCATTTGAAGAACTCAAGACATTGATGACCTCTGTAGCCATTCGTCTTTCTTTCCCAAGAACAGTAGCAGTATTAAGGAGAAAACACAGAAAGGCAGTGACAGGTTTAGCAGAACATCAGAGAAAATGCTGGGAAGTGTGTGCACTACAATTTTATCTATATTATTATGATGACTTTTCTGTAGTACTATTTTAAAATTATTTTCTTTAATAATTAGATATGGACTACAAATAATTGTTTAATTAGTTAATATTGGATTTACAGTAACATTATATTCTTGACTGTGCATACTAGGTGTAAATTCCTTTTACCCATAATAAAATTTTGCAACAAGCTTCAAGAAAAACAGCAGCTACTTCTCTGATAACTTTGCATACCACTGGATCAATTAATGCTTCTGAAATACAGTCTTAAAACAGGTAGCTATATGTGCTGCTGCAATTTCAAGTTCAACAAGGAAGTCTCTGTGGGCTAGCATCTAGTAACGGTGCAAAGATCTTCTAGAAAACTACTATTGCAGCACATGGAAAACAACATTGAAAGTCAAAAGAAGCAGGTTTTTTTTCCAGAACTTGATGCCTTACTACTCCATCCCTAAGTCTCAAAAAGAATAAAGTCATAATAAGCTTCTCAGAGAGAATATTACACACATACCTAGCTATAGCAAACATTCCATAACTATTCTCCAGAGCACTTATTAGAACTAATAAGCTGCTGCTCCATTATAAAATAAATATGAAGAGAGGGAGGATAGGAAGAACAAAACCCAACCAGAAATATCAACATTACAGACCAGAAGTGAGACATGGTCTGAGATTTGTATCTGAAAAATGTGGCCTCTCAATGAAGTACAACTTGAGTACTAATGTCACTTAAAATAGTGTTAGTGTACATATAGGACAACTGCAACTGCCACAATTTGTGTGAAAAAGTTAAGTTCATCAAATCCAGGAATTAAGGTTGGAAGAGATACAGAACTGGACACAGTACTCCAGGTGGGGTCTCACCAGGGCAGAGTAGAGGGGCAGAATCACCTCCCTCAACCTGCTGGCCAAGGTCCTCCCAATATAGCCCAGGATGCGGTTGGCCGCCTGAGCCACAATAGCACATTGCCAGCTCATGTTGAGCTTCTTGTCCACCATCACTCCCAAGTCCTTCTCCTCAGGGCTGCTCTCAATCCATTCTCCACCCAGCCTGTATTTGTGCCTGGGATTGCCATGACCCAGATGCAGGACTTTGTACTTGGCCTGGTTGAACTTCATGAGGTTGGCATGGGCCCACCTCTCCAGCCTGTCCAGGTCCCTCGGGATGGCATCCCTTCCTTCCAGAGTGTTGATGGCACCACACAGCTTGGTGACATTGGTGAACTTGCTGAGGGTGCACTCTATCATGCTGTCCATGTCGCCAACAAAGATGTTGAACAGGGCCGGGCCCAACATGGATCCCTGAGGGATGCCACTCGTGATTGGTCTCCACTTGGACATTGAGCCCTTGACCACCACTCTCTGAGTGTGGCCATCCAGCCAACTCCTTATCCACTGAGTGGTCCATCCATCAAACCCATGCCTCTCTAGTTTAGAGAGAAGGATGTTGTGTAGGACAGTGTCAAAAGCTTTGCACAAGTCCAGGTAGATGATATCCGTTCCTCGTCCCTTGTTCACCAATGCTGTCACCCTGTCATAGAAGGCCACCAAATTGGTCAGGCACGATCTGCCCTTGGTGAAGCCATGTTGGCTGTCACCAGTCACCTCCTTGCTCTCCACGTGCCTTAACATGATTTCCAGGAGAATCTGCACCATGACCTTGCCAGGCACAGAGGTGAGGCTGACTGGCCTGTAGTTGTGCAGGTCTTCCTTGTTTCCCTTTTTAAAAATGGGGGTTATGTTCCCTCTCTTCCAGTCATAGGGGACCTCACCAGACTTGGCAACTTCATCTGCCAGTTCCCTCAGGACCTGCTGATGAATCTCATCAGGTCCCATGGACTTGTGCACCTTCAAGTTCCTCAGATGTTCCTGAACCTGCTCTTCGAGTACAGTGGGCGGTTCTTTATCCCAGTCCCTGCTTGTGCCTTCCACAGCTTGGGTGATGAGACAAGAGCCCTTATCAGTGAAGACTGAGGCAAAAAAGTCATTGAGCACGTCAGCCTTCTCCATGTCCCAGGTAACCAGGACATCGGTTTCCTTTCAGAGGGAGCCTACATTTTTCTTGGACCTTCTTTTGTCCCATACATACCTATAGAAGCTTTTCTTGTTGTTTTTGACATCCCTGGCCAGGTTCAATTCCATCAGGGCTTTAGCCTTCCTCACCCAATCCCTGGCCACTCGCACAGCCTCTTTGTAGTCCTCCCAGGCTACCTGTCTCTGCTTCCATCCTCTATAGGCTTCCTTCTTTACTTTCAGTTGGTCCAGGAGCTCCTTGCTCATTCATGGCAGCTCATGGCTTGGACAGGTGTACCCTGCTATGTGTTAAAAACTGTCCAGATTGCTGTTCCCAGACTTGTGGTGAATGGAATTAAATTCAGTTGGTGGCCGGTCACACGCTCTGTTCCCTAGGGCTCAGTACTGGGGCCAGTTCTTTTTAATATCTTTGACAACGATCTGAATGAGGGGATTGAGTGCTGCTTCATTAAGTTTGCAGACACCAAACTGGGCGGGAGTTTGGTGTCTGCTTGAGGGTAGGAAGGATCTGCAGAGGGATCTGGACAGGGTGGACCGATGGGCTGAGGTGAACTGTATGAGGTTCAGGTTCAACAAGGCCAAGTGCTGAGTCCTGCACTTGAGTCACAACAGCCCCATGCAATGCTACAGGCTTGGGGAAGAGTGGCTAGAAAGCTGCCTGGCAGAAAGGGATCTGGGGATGCTGTTGGACAGCCAGCTGAAGATGAGCCAGCAGTGTACCTAGGTGGCCAAGAAGGCCAACAGCATTCTAGCTTGCATCAGGAAGTATGGCCAGCAGGAGCAGGGAAGTGATCATGCCCCTGTACTCGGCACTGGTGAGGCCACACCTTGAACACTGTGTTCAGTTTTGGGCCCCTCATTATGAGAAAGACATTGAGTTGCTGGAGCACGTCCAGAGAAGGGCAATGAAGCTAATGAGTGGTCTCGAGTACAAGCCTTATGAGCAGCAACTGAGGGAACTGGGATTGTTTAGTCTAGAGAAGAGGAGGCTGAGGGGAGACCTCATTGCTTTCTACAATTACCTGAAAGGAGGTTGTAGAGAGGTGGGTGTTGGTCTCTTCTCCCAAGTAACTAGAGAGAGGACAAGAGGAAATGGCCTCAAGTTGCAGCAGGGGATGTTTAGGTTGGATATTAGGAAATGCTTCTTTAGTGAAAGAGTGGTCAGGCACTGGAACATGCTGCTGAAGGAAGTGGTGGAGTCACCTTCCCTGGAGAAGTTTGAAGAACGTGTACATGTGGTACTTCAGGACATGATTTAGTAGGCATGATGGTGTTAGAGTGATGGTTGAACTTGATGATCTTGGAGGTCTTTTCCAACCTTAAAAATTCTGTGATTCTATGATTCTTGCTCTTCTTCAAGGTGCATGTGACATTTACCTTTTCTAATCACTAGGAACCACCCTGACTGCCATGACCCGTCAGAGATGATACAAAGCAGCCTTGCAGTGGCATCAGCCAGCTTCCTCAACACTCTTGGATGCACCTCATCTGTTCCAATGGAGACATGTACAACCAGATGGCTTAATTGCTTCTTAACTCTTTCTTCCTCCACTGTGGATAATGCTGCACTCCCACAAACCCTACTAGTAGGGTCAGAGACAACTAGGGGCAAAGTATACCAGTGAAAAACAAGGTAGAAAGGTATTAAATACCACAACCTTTTCAATTTTCTTTTCATTGGGTCCATTGCAGCATTTGCCCTAGTGAGCTAGGGGATCACCTGCATCAAAAAATTGTCATGGACACACTCAATTGATCTCTTGAACTAAGCCAAGAGATTGTGCTAAGCCACATTCTCCTTGCAGCAGCTCTTGGGGTTGTTAAAATTCTCTGTGAAGGTATCATCTGGACAGCTGGTCTGTGTCAGGCACCTACAAAAATATCATCTGTAGTTGGTTCTCTCAGCTAACCATTCTCTGCTCTTGAAAATGTTAATCCTTCACAAAATGGCACCTATAATTCAAAGTAGTTTAAAACTTCTTAGATGTACACCTTAAATCCATTCTTTACCTTCCTCTGCCTTTTCCTTCCTATTTATATCACACCATTAATAACTCTTCCCTGAAGTCTGCTGCTCTGTATGTTCCCTACCAAGTCAATGATTCAGACACTTGGTTCATAAAACATTGTATTAAGAGTTTTCTCTTTGATAATGTAATTATTAATTTTGTTTAAATTAAATGCATCCATTTTATGTTGCAGATACCATGCTTATATTATTTTGATATTTAAAATCCACTATGCAAGAAACTAACAAAAAATTTTAAAGAATATTTACAACTGCTTTTTTTTTGCCACTTAATAAGCTATACGAATTTCAAGTTTTAAGACACAGATTAATGGAATCAGAAAATCATAGAATCATTCGGGTTGGAAATGACCCTGAAGATCATTGAGTCTAACCATTAACTTAACACTGCTAAGTCCACCACTAAACCACATCCCTAAGCTCCACATCTACACGTCTTTTAAATACCTCCAGGGATGGTGACTCCACCACTTCCCTAGGCAGCCTGTTCCAACACTTGATAATCCTTTGGTTAAAGAAACTTTTCCTAATATCCAGTCTAAACCTCTACTCGCGCAACTTGAGGCTGTTCCCTCTCATCCTATTTCTTGTTACTTGAAAAAACAGAATGACATCCACCTCACTACGACCTTTCAGGTAGTTGCAGAGAGTGATAAGATCTCCCCTGAATCTCCTTTTCTCCAGACTATACCACCTCATTTCTCTCAGGTGCTCCTCACAAGACTTCTTCTTTAGACCCTTCACCAGCTTTGTTACTTTTCTCTGGATGCACTCCAGCACCTCAGCGTTCTTCTTGTAGTGCAGAGCCCAAATCCGAACACAGTATTCGAGGTGCAGTGCAGCCTCACAGTAAGTGTTCTTATGATACTCCCTAAAAAAGTTAAGCAGTGCCGTGTCATTTTTAGCAGATAGTCCCAGTAAAAATGGTAATTCACTGAGTAAGCTCATCCTCTTCCTAAGGGATTTTGAGCTGTCTAAACGTAACAATCTTTGAATTTTTTTTTAATAAGAATTAAAATGCTTCCTTTTGTTTATGTCTCATTGTTCTAAGGTAGATGTTGAAATGCATACTCGAGATAGTCTGAGAAAAGCAAGAGATATAACCATATCAGGTAAATAGGGAAAATTAGGATTAGGTTGATTTCTTTCTCAAACTTCCCCTAACTTACATATATCCACACCAACATATAATCTAATGCCCACATTCTCCCATTACTTAGATTTCCCGTCCCTTTACCAATGTGGTGAAAAATCTACATAATTTGTTTGGCATCATAAGTCCTGTAAGCACAGAAAGAAATAAGAGATCTTAGTGGAATACACAGGCTAGTAATAATGTTAGAAATAGTATTCTGCCTTAATTCCAATGTACAGTGGTTCACTTCTTTGTTTAAGTCTAGATCAAGAATGAGAAGAGACTGTGTCCATAATTAATATCCTTCACACTTAGATTGGTGGATGGGAGAAATCCTTTAATTCCCTGAGACAAGACTGTCCAAAAGATTGGACCCTTTGAAACTTCCTTGTTCTTTAGAACTCTGAACTGTCTCTGAACTGCTTTCTATAGCACTTCCATCTGCATTTATCAATCTTCAATTTAATTGAGAAGGAAGAAGAAAAATTTTTAAGTTATGTGGAACAGTACATAGATCTGGGCTCACTGTCAAAATGTTTGAGACCTACTTTTAGTTTTTTAGAACTACCTCATACTGTTGAAACAACTTCCATTACATCTGTAGAATCCAATAACTTTAGGAAAGTAAAAGGAGACTTAGTGGGTTTGCCAAAGCAACAAACATATGTCTTTCCCTTTTATACCTTTGCATTTACTACTTGCTTTCAGAAAAAAAACTGAGAAGAAAATAAGTTCAAAGAGGTTAGGATGTATTGCCTCTATATTACCAAGATCCATATTTTCCCTCTTGTTTTCTTTACTGATTATTGGATATTTTCATATTCATTTAATACGAAACATTTCTGTTTCTTGAGATGTGCAGATGCACTTATGAAAGCTCTATTGGTTACGAATTTCACAAGCCTGTATCTTATTGTTTCCTGTGTTATGACCTTAGACAGATCTGACTGAGACAGGGAGACAGCTCTATCATGGCCTATCATACAAAGGTCTAGCCAAAATATTTTTTTTATTTTCAATATTAGTGTCCTAAATTCTAGCACGTTCTTTCGTCTTACAGGATCTGAAATGCACATATGTCAACATGCCCTACTATGTAAAAGAAAAATAAAGCCAAATTATTCTATTCTGGAAAAAGCACATATATATGCTGTTAGGTTTTGTCACTGCATCGATATTTTTGAAACATGTAAACTGCTGTCTGAATTTTTTTTTCTTTGGGATCATGCATTTACCATTATCATGCATCAGCCAAGTAAAGTAATATTAAAAACTTTATCTTCAATTAGTACCCTTATAACATATTTTGTATGCATAGAAAATAAACATTATCATACTTTTAGGTAAAACCAAATAATACCAGGCAGAAAACTATGAGAAATTAAAATAGATTAAAATTTACACTCATGCATCAAGGTTTTTTAATAGAAAAGAAAAATAATTTTATTTACCTTTGTACTCTAGGTGGAATCCAGTAAAACTAACAGATCCATCACTTCGAAAAGCCAGATGCATGGTATTTGAACTGCTTTCTATCCTTTCTGGCAGCTTGCTGTCTTGAAAGCTCCCAATTAGTGGGCTATTACCATCTGGCCCATCATAGATATAAAGAAAATCATAATTTGGTTCTATACTGAAACTGCAGAAGAAAAAAAAAAGAAATATTAGACAGAATATGCTTTCGCTAACATTTTCACTCTTAATAGCTTAAAAAAAAAAAGTTTACTAACACTCTTTTCATTAAAGGAAAAGAAGTCCACTGTCAGAACAATGGTTTGTAGAAGTGTTTTATCAGAAAACAACAGAAATACTATATTTATTGATCCTTTGCTTAGAAATAATGTTTGATGATAGTTAGGAAAAACAGTAAACTTTTTAAATAGAAAAAAAATAATGACAATATTTCTAATTCTTTAGACATCAACAACAACATAGTTGCAGAGTAAAGTATAGACAGCTCCCAGTCAGACTGAACACTTTCACACAGCCAGAGGATGATCTTCCAGTAAACCTGAAGAGCAAGAAGCATTTTGCTTATAATCAGTTTAAATTAAAAGGTGTAGTATCAAAACCTCATATTTTCTTTTGAATTTAATTTTAGTTATTTTAAAAATGTGATTAGTTTAGTTAATTGTGTAACTCGAGTTAATTAAATAACTTAGTTAATTTTGAACTTAATTTTAGTTAAGGGCAGTGAGTTAACCAAATTTACTTTAAGATTGTCCCTGTACAAAAAAAAGTTTAAAAATTATTGTTAGTAAAAGAATGAAAGTCCAACCACTAGAATTATTTTGTCTCTACTTGACACTACCTCCTAATTAAAATAAATTTGCATTGAAGACGTGATATATCTTCTTCAGGGAAAATATTTTTTAATTTTGAATTATTTCAAAAATATTTACTTGCAAAAGAAATGCAAAAGTGTAATGTCAACAGCTTCAACTTTTAAAGTGACAGTTTCTCTTGAGTCTAGAAGGGTTAGCAAAAGTCACTCAAAAGCGTATTTAACAGTACTCAGTGGAGTATCCAGTTTGCTTTTTTACACAGAAAGCATTTTTTTTTCTCACTCTGGAACAGCCCATGTGTCATAAGTTAGTCAAATCTCATTAACTATGCAATCTGCTTTGACTAAGACTAAGCTTGTCAGCTTCTGTCAGGAATCATAGCAATTGTGCAGATTTTAAGAACAACTTGGCAATATTTGGGATCTACAAACTGTTCACATACTATACTGAGTCACACTGTAAAATATTTTTTCTTTATTCTAAGATGGAGGATCTCTTGTATCTAAATGTACTATATAAAGAGTAGAATATTCTTAAATATTTTAAGCTCATGATGTTTCACCATACAAAAAAAAAAAAGTGCTACTGTACAGTAGAAAGTTGCTTAGCAACTTACAGCATTCTGAAATTACCAACAAAATAGTTAAATTGCTACTTATGTAAATATGATTGTTTGATTGATTTGATTGGAAAACACAATCTATATCACTGAGCACCAAGAACAGATAACTGTATGACTTACATCACTAAACAAGTTAGTTTAGTGATGACCTTCATCACTGTTCAGAAAAAAGTCACTACTATAGAACATCCAGCATAAGAAGGACTTAAATTTGATGGTACATTACAGTACAATTTTTAACTTCTCTGTGAAATCACCATATGCCCCAGATGGGATGCATATTTTTCATATAATATGTATACTAATCTACTTTATGAATTAGATACAATGCAGACAGCAAAATTTCCTCTGTGGATTCTACTATGCTAAATTGAATCTTGCATTGTGATACAGAAAAATGTTAAAACAATTCAAATTATTAACGAGAAGAAAAGGAAGTATCATGTTGAAGTATCCTGAAATGATATGAACTAATAAGAAAACTTTTTAAATTTTGCTTAAATAGCAGGTAAGTGTCCCATACAAAATATGATGAATCAATAGACTTCAGCATTAAAGACCATCCTTCTGGGTTGGGGATAATTCAGTGAGTTACTTCATGCCGCCTTCTCGGAAGAGAATCTTGGTAAATTGAGCACCATCTACTTCCACAGTAGACAGTGTAAACTAAGAATGCTTTTAACCAAAGACAAGCAATGAGCTCCCAAGCTCCACCTCTATGTGTATTTGTTGTGACTGCTAACAAAGAAAACAATTACTAATCACTTTGGTAGTTATAGTAACTATATATATGTTACCCTATAAAGCTCTGAACAACTGCCAATAATAAAGTTACAAACATGACTTGAAAAAGTAAAAGCAAGTAGCAGTTTACCTGATAAATGCTAGCGATATAACATAATCATTATTAACAGTGATAGTCCAGTCACAATCTCTGCTGTGGGGATAAGGATGAGGGAAGTTTGGTGAAAGTATAAAACCTGATGAACCAGTCAAGTTTCCTCCACAGGGAGCTGTGAATAAACATAAATTGGAATTGAGGAAAGAAGGAACAAGAAAAAGAAGCAAGTACCAGCAATCTGTTCACTGACATTTAATGTCCTCCAAAAGTTAAATAAGGAACAAAGGAACCATTTAAAAAGCTTTAATAGAAACAAAAAAAATGTATTCACATTTCTCCTTAGACAAATACTAATACTACTAAGTGAAGAACTTAGTTTTAAGCTCAGTGTCCTTTTATTTGCTTGCATAACATTATTGTAAGGCTTTTCTGAAAATACTGTGGACTTGAAAAACACTCTGGCTGCAGACAGAAAAAAAACTTGACTGAATAAGTTTTCCACTTTCTACTTCTTGTTAAAGGCATTATAAAAGCTTCTCAGGTTATAAAATACGATCTACTTACACTGATAATGCAACTACCTGCACTTCCGCCAGACAGCACTGATTAGTAATTCAGATCAAGACTGATATAATATAGATGAAATTCAATAAAAATATTCCAGTAATTGCAGTTTTCAAACTCAGAGATTAATAGAATAAATTCCAAGCACATGCAGAATAGAACAAAAACATTTCTCTGTGTGATTTTGAGGTTCCTAAACGTTGTATGTTTGTCATCCAGAAATGTAAGGCTTAATAAAGACAATTAAAATATCACTGCCCTCATGAAGTTTTTTAATTCAGCATTCTTTAACTGAGTTTTCATAAAGGAACATAAAAATAAACCTGTTTTCTAAAGATATTTTTTGAAAGAAATTCTTAAATTTTATTTAAAAGATTCTAGATAAGATTTAGAAAGAATTATCATTCTGCAAAATTGAATTCTACAAAATCATCATCTGCAGTACCAGGGAAATGAATTTATTGCTCAGGCCTTCTGTAACAGAGATTCTGTGAGCTCAAAGGATACTTAAATCACTTACAAAATCATTTAGTTTGGAAATGACCTTTAAGATCATTGAGTCCAACAATTAACTTAATTAACTTCCAAATCCACCACTAAACATGTTCCTAAGTACCACATCTACACATCTTTCAAGTACCTCCAGGGATGGTGACTCCACCACTTCACTGGGAAGCCTGTTCCAATGCTTGATAACCCCTTGGTGAAGATTTTCCTAATATCTAACCTAAACCTCCTCTCGTGCAACTTGAGGCTGTTCCCTCTCATCCTATTTCTTGCTACTTGGGAGAAGAGATTGACGTCTGCCTCAACCTCCTTTCAGGTAGTTATAGAGAGCAGTAAGGTCTCCCCTCAGCCTCCTCTTCTCTAGAGTAAACAACACCAGTTCTCTCAGCTGGTCCTCATAAGACTTATTCTGCAGACCCTTCAGCAGCTTCATTGCCCTTCTCTGGACACACTCCAGCAACTCAACATCCTTCTTGTACTGAGGGGCCCAAAACTGAACACAGTATTCCAGGTGCAGCCTCACTAGTGTTGAGTACAGGGCACAATCAGTTCCCTGCTCTTGCTGGCCACACTGTTCCTGATGCAAGCCAGAATGCTTCTTGGCCACCTGGGCACACTGCCAGCTCATATTCAGCTGGCTGTTCACCAATACCCCCAGGTCCTTTTCTGCCAGGCAGCTTTCCAGCCACTGTTCCCCAAGCCTGTAGAATTGCATGGGGTTGTTGTGACACTGGTGCAGGACCATACACTTAGCCTCATTAAATCTCATACAATTGGCCTCGGCCCATTGATCCAGCCTGTCCAGACCCCCCTCTAGAGCCTTCCTACCCTCAAGCAGTTCAACACTCTTGCCCAATTTGGTGTCATCTGCAAAATTACTGAGGGAGCACTCAATCCCCTCACCCAGATCATTGATAAAGATATTAAACAGATGTGGCCCCAATACTGAGCCCTGGGGAACACCACTTGTGACTAGCTGCCAATTGAATTTAGCTCCATTCATCACAACTCTGGGCTTGGCCAACCAGTCAGTTTTTTACCCAGCAAAATAAGTCCATCCAAGCCATGAGCAGCCAGTTTCTCCAGAAGAATGCTGTGGGAAATGGTGCCAAAGGCTTTACTAAAGTCCAGGTAAACGACATCCACAGTTTTTTCCTCATCCACTAAGTGAGTCATCTTGTCATAGAACGAGATCAGGTTAGTCAAGAAGGACCTGCCTTTCATAAACTCATGCTGACTGGGCTTGATTACTTGGTTGTCCTGTATGTGTCATGTGATGGCACTCCAGCTGATCTGTACAGATCAAGATGATAGGTACAGATATAAATCCAGTGAGTGTGAAATATACACAGTATTTTCTAATGTCACGAAATAAATCACAAGTCATTTAACAATTCAAGTAGTGCAAGTAGAAAACTTAAGTAGATGAATGTATCCACGGTTACAATACATATGAGTATAGTCTTTCTACATTTTCCATACTTTTGTTATATTAAAAGGGAGCAATGGATAGGTAAATTACCTTGAAAATAAAAACAAAGTTAGAATCTTTAATTATGTTTTGGTACTCTAAGTGGTAATTAATTTCCAGAATCGCCACTTTGTGTAAAAGCAGTTGAAAGCTGAAACACCATCTTGTTCTTTGCTTCTCTTAACAATCACCAAACATAATTTTTATCATGATAGCATTTTCTAAGAGGCTTTCATTTGCTAGAGAATTTTGGTACAAGGAAAAAGGCTGGAGATGTTTAATTTGGTACAAAACATCTACTTAGTTTTAAAACAAGGATAGTAATAGCAATTTTTCTGACTTCACAATATTAAAATTGCTATTTTCTTCTAATCAGAAATATCTTTTATTTTATATCTCTTCTTTTGCTACAATTCTAAAACAAAATAAGATGAAATTATTACAAAACAATATGCTTCCTTTACCTGTAAAAGAGGTTACTGTAACCTTTTTCTATCTCACCAAACTAAAAGTTAATGCCAAAGTGTTTTGAACTGTAAGGCTGTATAGAAAATACAGGCTGCTCACCATCTGGAACTAATGTGCTTCTGTATAATTCTGTACATGCATGCTCTTGAAATACTTTAATGGTTCAGGCTGCACTACCTGTGTATGTCAAGAATGAAAATATAACGAATACCAAAGAGGATATCAAGGTTATTCACAGTAACCAAGGTTCACTGAAATGACCCTTAAACTGTATCAGTCTGATGATATTTTTGACACACCTTGAGCATACATATGATGATACAAAGACGTTAACTGAAATCTGTTATGTCCTTGTTTCAGACTACTTTCTGCCAATGTCTTAATTTATTATACTCTTCAGATGCTGTCTTGATTTGGTTTAGTTCTCTGTTAAGTTCATTAATAGAATATTTTCATACTCCTTTCTCATTCACTTACTCTTTCATTTACACACATTAGCAGTTACTTTTTCTGTTTCAGTGAAACTAGTTCTTTGATTTAATCCTTCCCAAGGTCTGGTTAATAATCAAAGAGATCCTTCTGGGAACAAATGGAAAGTACAAGAAGTTGGACAGTCAAAATGTATTTTATTTCAAGCTATACCATTAATACCCTATTAATATTCAACTTTGTAAAATATCTCCCAGGTAGAATTTTCTTCAGATACAACAGCTCCAGATTGTTTTATTTTTTAATTCATTAGATACTAAGTTGAGAAAGTCAACATCATTTAATAAAAAAATGTTATTAGATAATGTTACCTTTTCCTGTTTACTCTTTTCTCTAAAGTCATTTAAAGACTCTTTCTCTGTGTGCTTGATTTAAAATCTTGTGTATTTCAAAATCTATAATTTTCTGAATTGAATGTGTGCAAGCTTATTATTAATAACTTTTATTTTATATAACTTAGTTTTTAACTAAGAGCAGACCAGCTCTGAAAACTAAGCTTAAAGGACACCCGTCTTTTAAACGTTTAGACACAAGACATAAGACTGAACCAATACAACAGCCCATCTAAAAAGAAAGGCAAATGTCAATACAATATGAAAAATTGTATTTCTGATGTATAACACAGTGAAAACTAGGCGTAGGTTATGTCAATCTGTCTTTATAAACCTCTGTGTAGACACAGTGTTAAGTAAGCACTATGCCAGACAGACTGTCTGTATGACGATCTTAGCATTGTTGCTATGGGAGGAAGTACAGTATGGGGTTTTTTTAATATCTAAAACCTATTTAATTTTTCTGGAAGGTAACAAAGTACTATTCCAGAACTTTCTGGCTTTTATTTATTTATTTATTCATTGAATTCCATTTTAACAAAAGAAACAGAATGTGTGGTTTCATTAGTAATTTTTAAAAATAACATACATTAACTAATCATAGAATGATTTGAATTGGAAGGCACCTTCAAAGGTTATCTAGTCCAACCCCCTTGCAATGAGTAGAAACATCTTCAACTAGATTAGATTGCTCAGAGCTCTGTCCAACCAGACCCTGAATGTTTCCAGGGATGGGGCATCTACAACCTCTCTGGGCAACCTGTTCAGATGCTTTACCATCCTCATCATAACAAATTTCTTCCTTATATCTAATCTGTAGTTATATTTAAGTAATTGTAATTAAATATGAAATAACTGCTGAAATTTTCCTTTGCTTTAGTGTCATATGGATCCCATTTTAAGGAAAGTATCACTAGAATTCACTGTTTATCAAAAACTTTTCCATAGATATAAAAATGGAAACCAAGACCTTGCTTAAAATGAAACAATATAAACAAAATAAATCAAGTAAAAATTAAAAAAAAAAAAAAAAAGAATTGACCTCATAAATTCTGAAGAAAGAAAGTCTGAAAATTATGGGAGACATTCCTTAATTCACCTAAATGTATGGTAAATGCGAATTCTAAAATGACATTTTCCATGCCAGTATTTTAATGTCATCCTTGAGCAAACTAAGTGAATATCATCATTTAAGATTCTAGTACCTAAACATTATTGGATCTGGGAAGTCTTTGGAATAGAAAACACCTAGATACTTTGGGCACCACAGCCATAAGCCAAAGGACTGTCCTTTGACAGAGATATATTCTGAAATTTATACTTTGTCAGAATAGCTTCAGTATAGAAGAACCTCCAATTTTCATCATTCATTCAGATAGATTAATCAATATTCAGCTTTTCATAATTTTCCCATTGCTATTACCTTTGAAACTAGGATATTCTTAAAATTTTGTTACAGGCAAGACTGAAGGAATCTAAACAACCAAGGTAGTCCCACAAGAACAATTAACAAGTACATTTACCTAGTTTGAGCACTAATAATTCAAGAAGACACTTTGGAGTGCAAAAAACTACTAAAATAAATCTAGAACATGCTGCAACAATACACCTCAGGAGTTACCCCTGCCTCTTACTCTTCCATCAAAATGATGTTTATTTTTTATAAAATTTGATAAACCATGATGATGTTGAAGTTATACGTAGAATAAGCTTGTACAGATTGATTTACATGCATGGAAACAATATAGGTGAATATATTACTGTTTGGAAAAAAACCTGAAGAACTTCAGAGTGTACTAAACTACAACAGACAATTTTGAAATCTTTTGGCTCAAAGCCAAGGTTTGCACACACCACTTGGATCTATTAGAAGGTCATATTCCTTAAAAAATGTATCATTATAGGAAATCAATATAAAATAACTTCCTGTCTGATATTGGGCCAATAAATAATAAGCATTCTTGCTACTCTATGTACAGTAGGTGTCTGCATAAAGTCTGAAAATAACAAGCATTAGGCAAATGCATGCATGCAGTTAGGAAAACCAGTGCATACATATTTACACAGGTACTAAGGACAGATGACAGGTGAGCATCTACATTTAATCTGTTTAATAATATCAACTCAGTATTGAGTCATAATTAATATATATCAATATATAAATATATGACGACAGTGAGTATGATACAATATATTAATTATTATGCCTGTTCCTAGACCTCTGTAATTTCTTTTACTTTTTCCCTTAAATACCTACAGATGTT
Organism: Tetrax tetrax; assembly: GCA_009806455.1. Lineage (NCBI taxonomy): Eukaryota > Metazoa > Chordata > Aves > Otidiformes > Otididae > Tetrax > Tetrax tetrax. Next base: position 47,601 of record WHYT01008459.1, read on the forward strand.
CAATTATCACTATTATCAAATACATATTTAGGTATATAAGAATAATAAGAGATGAGCAATAAAATATTTTTCTACAGTCTTCCAGAAAACAGTGTAGGCAGTTCTTGTCCTCAAGCCCATGCACTCACACTACTCAAGAAGGCATAGTAAGGAGAGTAAGAACGGAGAAAATAACACTTTGACGTGGTAAGTAGAATAACCCCAGACACCAGGCCAGTACTGTAATATATTTGCAAATACCTGTCTGTAAACATACATGGAGGGGATGTTGTGTGCATGCAAGCATACTTAAACAGGATGCAGATTTTATTTTGCAACAGTTAAGGTCAAGTTAAGTTTATTAAAAGCAAGAGAGTATCTGAAAACTATGCAAGTGCTCCTAGCAGTTGTGGTCTCTGGATAGCTCTTCCCTGCAATGTCTGCCCAAGACCAGAGTACCAGCAAAGCAGGAAGAATGCCTTTGCGGAGCTGATGTTCTCATAGTTGCAGTGCCCACTCTACACCACTCTGGGCCCAAGGGTTCTTGTTTGAGCATTTTAAGCACCCTTGTTTTACTGTCCTCCTTTCAGACATTTCTTTCAGGCAGCTCTGCTTTGGACAGCACAGTAAGTACAGTATCTCATAACAATGTGACTCAGAGTAATACCACTGCAACTGGCCTATTCAATATTCTTCTACTTGCACTTCCCATTTTTCTTTTTTTGTGCACCATCAAACTTGCAGATCCTACTTAGCAGGTTACCTTAGCAGGGAATTCCAGGTCAACAGCTGCTGTCCTCTAAAACAAAATCTTCTATCATTCTACATCATATCACATTTGACTTCATTAAAGAACATATTAGAAATAAGCATCATTACATTATTTACCAAATGAGTCAGATGTATAACCCTGTGATTATTTATCACTCTACCTCTACATGAGGTTTTAGAAGTGGTAGTTTAGATATTTTCTAGATCAATAATAATAATAATGATTAGAATTGTCTCAGGAAAGATTACTGGAAGGCTACTATCTACTAGAGACTTGTGTGATTTCTTATTACTTTTCACCATGATTCAGTTAACCAAGTTAAGTACTTTCAAAATCCATTTAACATAAGCTACATTAATCAGAATAGCATTAGAGACTGAGACAGTATTTCCAGAAAGAAATGGTACATTATAATTTTTACTAATGAAAATTCTGTTCTTTCCAAAATAATGAAGACTGACAGATAAATTAGACTACCATCTTCTCATTCTTTCCTGTTGCATCTCACTTCAGTCCTTGCATAATTTTACCTGATCTATAAATCTACTAGGTCATCTGCCTGATATTTTGTACGTACAGTTGTATGAACTTTAACTAGACTCTTCACACTTATCACCATTTTTCAAGTTTTAAGGCAAAGTTAATAGTGCCATTGAAATTTACTTTCTTGTTTTTTTCTGTCACAGATCATAAAATTATAAATGTTATGACCTTGAGAGGAAAGGATGAGAACTACTATACTAACAAATACAGAGGAAAGATTTTGGTAATATCTGTCCAAGCTTTATACAGAATGATTTATCAAATGTGCACTTGTATGCATTTGTTCTTTAGATGAAGTTCCTAGAGCAGTGTGATTTATTATACTAGAATTTCAAAATTTAGGAAATCATTATTTTTTCTGCATACCTATACAGACTGGAGGGTTGGGTTGCCAGAAGTACCGATTTTCTACCTGAATGCAGGTTATTCTCTCATCTCCTTGCAGTTCATAGCCAGGGTCACATTGAAAAATGACAGTGTCTCCAGGTTCTCTTCCATCCCCATTTCTAGTTCCATTCATGGGGACACCAGGATCACGACAAGCAGTAGCTACAGAACCTAGCAGAGAAAAAAAAAAGTCAGCTTTTCAATCCATTTTTGCTCCATTACATTTTTCTAATCAGGAAGCTCTGTAAATCCAAAACTTTCCTACTTTCCCTAAAATTTTGAGAAACGATTCAACAATCTGCTGGTTTTATAATATTATTTTTTTGCCACCTGTTTTAATTATTTCAAGTGTCTACTGCTCATTTTTAATTTAGAAAAAATATCACTAAAATATGGAATTACTAAATTTTACTGCAGTATACTAGCAGATCATGAAAATGTTGCATGTAAGAGAATAACATACTGGAGCTAGATCACACAGGAGTGAAATTTCATCAAATGTGAAAAGGTTCATAATGTTAATGCATGTCAAAAGTAAAAAAAGAAATCCTTAAGGTAAACTGAGACTTAAACAAGTAGTAAAATCAGTCATATATTAATCTTTATTCCTCCCTGCTGAAAACACAGAACACATTGTATCTTTTGATTAGTGTTGGCCAGTCAGAGCAGTTCATATTGGAGAGAACCTATGTTCTGCCCACTTAAATACTACCTGCCTAAAATCTTGCCATAAACAAGAATAACACTCCTGTGCCTTACTTAAAATGTGTTGAACTCAATTCTAGAAGAATGGGAGCTGATAATTATACAGAATTTGCAATCAATCTTGAAGTGCTCAGGAGAGAAAGTTGCAGCTATAAAATTTGTTATTAGCTGTGCATCATATTGTTTTTACTAGATTGTATCATTCCACAATAATTGTATATGGCTGAAAAAAAGAAGATAAAGGGCCACCCAGATCTATTTGAAACTCCTGACACAAAGTGTTTGGGGTTTTTAATCACTTAGCAATAATCACGCAAATTAGTATTATAATATGAGATATATATGCCAAACTTATAAGTTTTGTTCCTTATTTGCCATGTATAGTAGCCTTCTTATATATTTGCATGTTTGTTCAACCTACTTCTTGCTTTTAGCTCTGTAGCCAAATTGGTGAGACATGGATTGGATAAGTGGAGTATGAAATAGATGGAAAACAGGCTGAACTGCTAGGCCCAAAGAGCCCTCATGATACAAAACCCAGGCAGGAGCTGATTATCAGTAGTGTCCCTCAGGGGTGGAAGTTGACTTCAATACTGTTGAAGATGTTCATTAAAGATAGGGACAATGGGACGAGTAAACTCTTTGAAAGTTTACAGACTTTGGAGGATCAGTTATATACTCCAGTGCAGTGGCGCTATTTAGGAAGATATCAGCAGGCTGGAGAAAAGGCCTGAAAGAAATTTCATGAAGTTCAATAAAGGAAATGCAGAATCCTGCATCTAGGACAAATCAATCCCCAGAAACAATTTGCTGGGAAGCAGTTTTGCAGAAAAGGAATAGAGAAGACAAAACGTGAACAGCAAAAGCACAAATAAAGCATTCAGAAGCTGCAACAAGCAAAACCCCAACTGCATGACAGAAAAATCTTTTTCACTACAAGGGTGGTCAAACACCTGAAAATTTTTTCCAGAGGAGTTGTGTTATCTCCAATCTTGAAGATATTAAAAGCCTTAAATAGTCTGATCTGTTTGACTCTTTTGTGACCATGGAATTGGATTATGGGTCTTCAGAGGTCCTTTCCAACCTAAACTATTCTATGAGCTTTTTAACTCAAAGTTTTTAAACGTTGCAAATTCACTACATATAGATTTCATTTAGAAGTAAAAGATTGCTTTAAGACTGGTTTTTGCATTACAGCCCTATGTGTGAGGGATTTCAGTGATGGTCCACGTACGGCCACTGTGGGTAATTACAATCTTAAGAGCGTGGGTTGTGGAATACCACAGTGTCCCAACTATGGACCATGTGGTGGCATGTGTGAGAGATTTCAGTTATGGTCTGTGTAGGGCCACTGTGGGAACTTACAAGCTGCACACAGCTGTGAGAACTCGACCTTGGAGAGGGGAGCTAGGAGGGTTGTTACTGAGCAGTATGTTGCTGCTATCCGGGAACCACTGTTAGCCAGCAGGGCACGTTCTTGGCAGGCCTTGCTGCATGCGCTGGCAAACGCATGCATCAACAGCTGGTCAGTACTCTTCCACTGAATCTGCTTAGGGTATAAACAAAGGCTATTCGAAATGGAGGAGAGAGAAAGGACCCAGAGCACGCTCTACAAACAACAGAGGATGCCCTGAAGGTGCTGCACCCACCTCCCTTCTCTGCTCTGACCCCGCCGATCATCATCCTCCTGCTTGGCAGTGTCTCCAGCTTAGTCGGGGTGGTAAGACCGACTTGCCCAACTTAAGTCGGGGTGTTTTCCCACATAAAGGGAAAATTATGTGCTAATAACTGCTCATGCTAGGAGCTGAAAATGCTTATGCTAGTAACTGCTTATGCAAGGCTATAACAGAGCAATAAATAGTGTTCTGCTTTTAAATATCATATGTTGGGTTATCTTTGTGCATAGAAATCCTACCAACCAGTTACACACTAGAATGCAAAAGACAGATTCTCGGCTCCAACTGCAGAAGTAGATAAATGGCTATTAAGCCTGAATTTTAGGCTTTTAAATACTCAAACTCTAAAATTCTAATTCTCCTTTTCCAGAGTTTGTTCAGTACTTTAAAAGTTTTATAAAAAAGGCTGACAGACAGGGTGATTTACTATTTTAGAACCAATCACGAATGTCATACAGAAGTTCTCAACAGACTGATAAAAAATAAACTGTTAGATGGTTAGAGTTGGAAGGGACTTTCAAAGGTCATCTAGTCCTGCAAAGAGCAGGGACAACCCCTGCTAGATCAGGTTGCTCAGAACCTCAACCAGCCTGGCCTTGAATGTTTCCAGGGATGGGGCATCCACCACCTCTCTGGGTAACCTGGTCCAGTGTTCCACAACTCTCATTGTAAAAAATTTTTTCCTAATATCCAATCTAAATCTACCTCCCTCTATTTTAAAACCATTACCCCTCATCCTATCACAACTGGCCCTACTGAACAGCCTCTCCCCATCTTTCCTGTAGGCCCCCTTGAGGTACTGGAAGACCGCTATAAGGTCTCCCTGGAGTCTTTTCTTCTCCAGGCTGAATAGCCCCAACTCTCTCAGCCTGTCCTCATAGGAAAGGTACTCCAGCCCTCTGATCATCTTCATGGCTCTCCTCTGGACTGTCTCCAACTGGTCCATGTCCTTCTTATGTTGGGGGCTCCAGAACTGGACACAGTACTCCAGGTGGGGTCTCACGAGGGCAGAGTAGAAGGGCAGAATCACCTCCCTCGACCTGCTGGCCACACTCCTCTTGATGCAGCCCAGGATGTGGTTGGCCTTCTGGGCTGCAAAGGCACATTGCCGGCTCATGTTGAGCTTCTTGTCCACCAGCACTCCCAAGTCCTTCTCCTCAGGGCTGCTCTCAATCCATTCTCCACCCAGCCTGTGTTTGTGCCTGGGACTGCCATGACCCAGGTGCAGGACCTTGTACTTGGCCTGGTTGAACTTCATGAGGTTGGCATGGGCCCACCTCTCCAGCCTGTCCAGGTCCCTCAGGATGGCATCCCTCCCTTCCAGCGTGTTGATGGCACCACACAGCTTGGTGACATTGGTGAACTTGCTGAGGGTGCATTCTATCCCACTGTCCATGTCGCTGACAAAGATGTTGAACAGGGCCAGGCCCAACATGGACCCCTGAGGAACACCACTCGTGACTGGTCTCCACTTGGACATCGAGCCGTTGACCACCACTCTCTGAGTGCGGCCATCCAGCCAACTCCTTATCCACTGAGTGGTCCATCCATCAAACCCATGTCTCTCCAGTTTAGAGAGAAGGATGTCATGTAGGATAGTGTCAAAAGCTTTGCACATGTTCAGGTAGATGATATCCATTGCTCGTCCCTTGTTCACCGATGCTGTTACCCCATCAAAGAAGGCCACCAAACTGGTCAGTCACTATCTGCCCTTGGTGAAGCCATGTTGGCTGTCACCAACCACCTCCTTACTCTCCATGTGCTCTTACAGAGCTGCAGAATCCATTAAATCAGCATTCAGTCATACTCTGAAAGAGTTTAAGCACAGAACTCTCTACAAATGTCCTTGATGTGGGGTATAAAAACAGTTTTATACATCTTTAATAATAAGTCACCAAACTACATTTAAATAATAATAATTAAATTATTATAAATGGATTGTTCTTGCTTCTAAAATGGTAAGTTTCTGCCCGGTTCCAAAGGTTTCTGATTGTTCATAAGCCCAGACAATCTATATGTGACTGTAATGTCCTAAGATGACAGCTCCACTTTCATGCAGGAAAGATACTTTGAACCTTGGCATTAAAAGTGTGACAAGGCAATAATAGACTCCACTGATGCTGGGATCAATATAAGAGATGCCTTGGGATTTCTTGCGTTAACAGTGACTTCTAAATTTCATTTTCTAATGCATGTGTCAAGTCCAATATCAGTAAAGAGCCTGAATCCCAACTCTGAGACAAAATTACTTCTTCATTTTGATTAATTTGTGAATATCTTCTGGTGAGAAAAGAAAAGGGACATATATTTGTTTATTTGAGAATTAGGGGGAAAAAAAAAAACAAACAACTTTCTTTCCTTTTTTTTTTTTTTCCCAGAGCACAAAATTAGGACAGAAGCTGTAAGCCTTCCAAATTTCAAGCTCTTCATAACACACAGCACATTAAAAAAAAAAATTCTTAACTTATTTAAACCAACATGTTATTCTAAACTCGTATCACTTTAAAGAAAGGCTTTTAATAATTGTTCATATTTCAAATTCGCATCAACCTGAAACAATCCTGACAGACTGCACCTTCGAAATTCAAGCTATCCCAGACTCCATGTAATACATTTACCCATATGGACACTGCAGTCTCCCTACACCTCTAATACTGTTTGAGAATCAGGTCATTCTGGTATTTGCTATCTCAAATCCAACCTTCTATATAACTTTTCCTGAAAAAGAAAGAATTAAATGGCTACAGTGTTTTTATTCAGTCTTCTGCTAACAAAAGCACTGTTGACATAATTTTTATTTTCTATTTTTACCTTCTGTTTCTGCTGTAGATCTAACATAGATTTAGGACCATAGCCATTATAATTCTAAGAAAATTCTAACCATAGGCTTAGTTTGTTTATTTTTCATGAATTAATAGATTATATCTAAGTTTATTATATTTGGGACAATGCACCCCTTCAACAAAAAGAGTTTAACATTTTGCACAATGAGGATTTTCTAGGTTGCCTAGGCCAGTTCTCTGTTTACCTAACTTCTAACTACATCATCTTAGGCACTCAACTTTGAGTGTCATTCCTCTCAGATTCTGCAAGAGCAAATAAGTGAAGAGATATAAGATAGGTCAGGTCTGTTTTGTATGGGAAAAAAACAACCAAACAAACAAACAAAAAGCTCAAGACAAAAGCCCCAATAAATGAAAAACTCCAAAACACAGAAATTAGTAAACAGATAGACCACAAATCTTTATTGTCTTTTTTGAAGCAGAAGATAGAATACATATTGATGTGGCTTCTCACATAGAACTTCCTGACTAGTTCAAGAGCCTGTAGCTTAAAATATGCAATACATAGGCCTAGCTTCAGTTTCTGCTTCAAATAATCCTTTAGTATTCTAAATTAAATAAAAGCTTGGAAAGCCAATAGCTAAATCATCAGTTTAAGTTTTGGTTGCAGATCTTCCAAGAAGACTAGACAATAGATTAAATTATTGAATTAATTTCTGGAAGAAGAGAAGGTCCATGTTGAATGTCTAGAGCTGGAACACCAGATTTGCTATATGGACTGTGAGAGATGATGGAGCAACAGATGCTGTGGATTGTCAATAGGAGCTTCCAGGTCACACACTCAGAGCAGCAGCAACCACCTTGACAATCCAAGGCTCATTTTGCTGTCCATCCAAAGCCATAGGAATGGTACTTATCTTGTAGATAGCAGGGCCCATCTCCACCATATCTCTATAAGACAGTGAATCTTTCTGAATCTTATTTCCTTCTTAGCACTGACCAAATGCATCCTAGCACCAAGCCTAGCACCACATATCAGAACAGGAAACAGATGACTGAAGAAGGGTTATACATTGGCACAGGAAGGATATCACTCCTCCCCAGTAGCCCTCCATAGGGATTTCTCTGACTGCCTCTGAACTACTAGGGACCACAGCTTGGGCAGAGCACAAAAAGGAGTATGCAATACAAAGTCTGAAGGTCCTGACGCTCCAACTGTCCTGTGTACTTGTCTTTACAAACATCTAATTGTCAAACATAGATTGTGTGCACCCTATTGTCAAAAGAAAGGTTAAGTCAAGTAGATTGCTCTGTCCTGAAAAACAAGTTCACTAAGCAAGTGAATTTCTGCATCTGTGCACAGAAACATGCAATTATCCTGATAATAAATAACCGGTAAAGTCTTTATGTGGTATTGTTGTTTTAAACTTCCGTGGCATTGTATGTGGGCACATGCACAGACTCATGTGTCCATATCCACACATAAATTGAGTACAAAATTTTTTGAGAGATCCTAACCAGCAAAAAAAAGCATTAGACGTGATCCTAACTAGCAATCTTTTGCATCTTTTTTTTTTTTTTATTACCAAAAAAATACAGAAAGTAAAGCCATGCCTGGTAACCCCCATAACATACTATGCTCTATGCATACATTTGACAAGTGGGAAATGGGAAGGATTTTAGAGAAAAGAATCCAAACTCTGAAAACGACTACTAAATCAGGTGATATAATCCAGGGATATGATTGGCTTGCAGTCCATCCAGGAGCTAAGCTCCCTATAGTACATGGCAGAAGGGTCTGTACAGGAACCACGCTCCCCACAGGGTAGATCCAAGGAGTCCATCCACAGGACTCCTACAGCATTGCTCAAGAGCCTTCTGCTGAGCTGAAATGGGGCTCCTGGGCAGCGGCTAGAGGAGTTCCCAGTTGAGGATGCTCAGGGCCAGTAAGGCCTGTTGAGTGCCCTCAGGACCCTGACATAGGGAAAGATTATTTTCTTTAAGAAACTTCGAAAGAAAACACAAACATATTAAGTTTTTAAAAGCTGGAAATAGTTGAGTTTTAAAAAATTGTTTTACTGAATTTCCTGTTCATTGAAAGACTTAAATAATTACTTAAATTTTTATGCATAGAGTCAGTTTTAAGGATCTTATTCTTAGTTATTGAAGCACACTTTATTGTAATAATTTTATTTGACATGTAGGAGACTTAGTCATTTTGGGGAAGAAAAAAAAAAACCAAAACAAAGCAAAACAAAAAAGTAAATTTGGGCCAGGCATTGGAAAAAAAAGAAGAAAAAACATCTGTCTGGTTTGTGCTTGCATCTTTCTCCTGCCACATACTTGCGGGTTTTTTAAGTTAAACCCTTATATATATTTGGTGTATAGTGGAGCTCACTAAGAAATTCACTCCATACATAATTCATTCAGTGTAGATTAACCTGTTAGATTTTCCAAGAAGGCTCATTAGAGGTAGCTTTGAAAGACATCACAAATTCATAGGCACCATAGATGCCAAATCTCATGTTATTAAATATTCAACACATTAGTTTTGTTTTGTATTGCATATGATTCTTCATTAAATCTGGAGATTTATACTTGTGTGTTTCCAACAGCAATGGTTCATAGGACCAGTAATGATAAGTTTTAGAGTGTTTACCTCAGAACTCAAGTTTGAAGACACAAACTACTTGGCCAACTGTATACATAAATATTATTTAATTGCTATTGTATTCAGAACTTGTATCCATATTATTTTATACTTTTTACTGATTATCAATCAGAAGTATTTAGTAGCAATTGTTAACTGAACTTGTTTTAAAAGTGGTGTTTACATTGCAACCATTTCATTTCATTTTTGTGGAGGGAACAACAGAGATCAAGTTCTTCCCCAAGGGAGTTTATCTGATTTTATTATCAGATTCATTTTAGTTATTAGGAAGATAACAGACATAGCTTTAATGAGATAATATAATTTTCTATTTTCTTATTGTTTTTGTTGTTGTCAATTTACATTATTTGTTAAAATGCATTTTGTTAAAACCCTCTAAAGTACTACACTGCTCTTATCATATCTTACTTGGACAATCTTAGAAGCTATTTTTTCACAGTTCATAAGTACATAACTTTTTCCATAAATATGAACCCTTCAGTTCTGAACATCTATTATCCCTTAAGCATTTGTTCATAGCTTTGACACCGAGTATGAAACTCAGCCCCAAATAAATTAATTGACATACGGTTTCAGATAACTGGTGAAACTCAGCAGAAAATGGATACTGTGACAATATGTAATCATGCTGGGAACGCATTCCAGATGGGGAGAATTGTTTTGAAAATCTTAATTTTATTTAGATTGCATGTTTTGGAGTTTGGCCTTTTTTTTTTGGAACTACAGTGTTTTTTAAAGCTTTTTATGTCAGATCTATCCCTGTTTCTAATGGCATATTTCTTTACGGGTATATGTGAATACAGGAAGATAGAAATAGCTTCTCAGAAAGAAGTAATCATGAGGATCTTGGACCACACACAAGGGCTACACATGCACTGGAAAATCTTGCCAATCATTACTCAGTTTTTAATACTTTTTTTTTCTACTGAGAAGATCATTAAGCTGATCTGAGTAAAAATACATCTGTTTAATTTGATTCTTTGCAGAACAGTACCTGTTCTATTGCAACTGTTAAGAATACAGTTTCCTATGAGGACAGGCTGAGAGAGTTGGGGCTGTTCAGCCTAGAGAAGAGGAGGCTCCGGGGAGACCTGATAGCGGTCTTCCAGTAACTCAAGGGGGCCTACAGAAAAAGATGGGGAGAGGCTGTTCAGTAGGGCCTGTTGTGATAGGACGAGGGGCAATGGTTTAAAAATAGAGAGAGGTAGATTTAGATTGGATATTAGGAAAAAATATTTTACAATGACAGTTGTGGAACACTGGACCAGGTTGCCCAGAGAGGTGGTGGATGCCCCATCCCTGGAAACGTTCAAGACCAGGTTGGATGAGGCTCTGAGCAACCTGATCTAGTCGGGGATGTCCCTGCTCCTTGCAGGGAGGTTGGACTAGATGACCTTTGAAGGTCCCTTCCAACTCTAGCCATTCTATGATTCTATGATTCTATGAATACAGTTGTGCAATACAGAACAGCACTACTAGTTGGCATTGTCCTTGATTTTGCACTCTGGGTGAACTAAAATCCTCTGAAGACAGGGAGAGATTACTCCTATCTTAAAAGTTAATTTTTCTATTTTGTCTTTTACTATCAAAATTTTTATATATGCATTACAGCCTTACAGTTTCAAAATCCTATTAATATTATCAGAGTTCTTAAAGACAGCGAAAAATCTGGAGCCCCTGACACCTGACACCCGGTGAAATTAGAAGGTGTTTAACCTCTGAACTATTCAGGTTTTTGCTTTTTTTTTTTTTTTTTTTTTTTTTTTTTTTTTTTTTTTTTTTTTTTTTTTTTTTTTTTTTTTGTACTACAGTGGAACAGTTTGGCATTCATACAGAATTGGACTCATTATTTGGTAACACTCTGTCCATACACTTGACTGTCATTACTCTAATCTTTGTTAAGATAACTATTTTTTTTATTATTATTTAGGAAAGCATTATACCATAGTCACTTGCAAAAAGTTACAGAATACTGTTAGAAAATGGCTTCTATTTTCTTTAGTCTCATTATACAAATTACACCTTCCCAAAACAACAATGGGAATATTGTGCAAGTGCAAAAGTGTAAAAGAAGAATAAAGAGCTGATTCTTATTTTCTTTTGCAAGGTTTTAAAATTCCACTGTGTAAATGAATTATATCTTAGACTGCATGTCTGAATACATCCAGCTAGTAACTGAAGCTACTAGTCCAGAAATAATTTTTTCCACAGTCATATACAGAAGACTGAAAGATGAGCATTCCTTCAATCAAATGTCTTTGCTATATCTGTCTTTTATGAGATCATGCAGCCTAATGGAATTCTTTGAAGAAAAAAAAATATTTCTATGGCAATAAAATAGCAGAAAAAATCTCCCTTAAATGTAACTGTGTTACAAAACACCCAGCCCTAGCCAGGAAGGAGGTAATAAGCAAAGTAGGAACAGACAATGAGCTGACAATCTTGAAGTAGCCTCCATGTTAGGAACTCTTCTCAAAACCAAAGTAAGAAGATACATGTAGAATGTAAAAATCCATATAGAGAATTTGAAAGAATTTTTACTTGAGAAAGAGGCTCTGGATTCCACTAGTGAAAGCTTTTCAAAAGGCAGCGAGATTAGTTACGGAATATGAAGAAGTATCACCGATCAAGTGTAAATCTAATTTGATATGCCTTCATGGAATTTCACTTGTGACTTACACAAGTAAAGTCTTTTGGCCATTCTCCCCAAAAGGTCATTTGTTTTACTAATATCCTCTACTTTGAAGTAAGGCAGCGGCTGAGATAAGGAAACAAAGTTATTCTGTGGCTTCCCTCTTATAAGTCTCTTGATGCTGAAACCAAACCAAACCAAACACCAATAAAAATCCACACACAAACCAAAAAAAACCCCAAGAAAACACAAACCAACACCACCCCCAGCAAAATCAAAACAAAATACTGGCTAAATTTAGAACCATGAATATTCACAGTTATTTCTAATAGGAAAACAGTCATCCTAATATCTCTAAATCTAAAGGATTCCTCTTAAAGTAGAAAGAAAACAGCAGACTAGAGTCTGAAAACATTTCAGATGAAAACCTGGTTCTGCTGTGGAATAGATAACAGGAAGAATAGATCCTACATTACTGACTTACATAAGTATTGCACCCAGCTCTGGAGCCCCCAACATAAGAAGGACATGGACCAGTTGGAGAGAGTCCAGAGGAGGGCCATGAAGATGGGCTGGAGCACCTCTCCTATGAGGACAGGCTGAGAGAGTTGGGGCTGTTCAGCCTGGAGAAGAGGAGGCTCCAGGGAGACCTTATAGCGGTCTTCCAGTACCTCAAGGGGGCCTACAGGAAAGATGGGGAAAGACTGTTCTGTAGGGCCTGTTGTGATAGGATGAGGGGTAATGGTTTTAAAATAGAGGGAGGTAGATTTAGATTGGATATTAGGAAAAAAAAATTTACAATGAGGGTGGTAGAACACTGGACCAGGTTGCCCAGAGAGGTGGTGGATGCCCCATCCCTGGAAACATTCAAGGCCAGGTTGGATGAGGCTCTGAGCAACCTGATCTAGCAGGGGATGTCCCTGCTCCTTGCAGGGAGGTTGGACTAGACGACCTTTGAAAGTCCCTTCCAACCCTAACCATTCTATGATTCTGTGATTCTATGGATGAGGCTCTGAGCTACCTGATCGAGTTGGCGATGCTGCTCCTTGTAGGGGGGTTGGACTAGATGACCTTTGAAGGTCCCTTCCAACCCAAACTATTCTATGATTCTACGATTCTATGACTTCAGAAAAGTGAGGAAGTTATATTAAGAAGTCATCTGTACACCAGCAGTGCTAGTAAACAACATTTTGTGAAAGAAAACAGTTAAATTCCCCAAATTCATTCTCCAGTAACCTTCAGGTTAAACATGTCAGTAGTAGAGATCTCTGTTACTGGAAAATGAGAAAACAAGAAAATAAACAAGAGGGTGTTCAGTGTCAAAAAGTCTTCCTAAATGGGACTGTGGTGAATATGTCTTTCTTTAAACAGAAAAATCTCACAAAACAAACAAACAAACAAAACAAAAAAACCCCCACACTCCCAGTAACTAAAACAACCAACCGACCAACCAGACAAACAAAAAATCAAACACAGGACATTTAGAAGACAGTGTGGCTATAAATCAATACTAAACATAAATACAGAAAGGCTACTTGTAAGCATTTAATCATTAAATGCAATCAAAGTAAGCAATATCATGTTCTATATTTCTAGACTGGAAATAAATATTGCCAAACTTAAGCCATCCAGGTAGGTATCTGACACAAGTTTCTAGGCTTTTTCTGCAGCCTGTAGAGACAAGTAACTCCAAGGGGCTATTCATACAGTCTTAACATAAGGAGGGACAGCTGTAGTTTGACAGTAGAGTAAATCCAAGCATTTTAAGATGTATCCTGTTATATAAGAAATTGATGTCACATGATATAAAATACTGCTAGAGTATCTATTTATAAAACATTCCCAAATACTCAAAAAGTGTTTACAGGTTTGTTCTGCACTGACTGCCTTGCAATGCTCAAAAAATGCTCCACATTTTGTGCTGTTTAATTAGTCAGAAATGTGACTGCACACTCAGTCCTGAGCAGAATGCAGTCTGTAATGCTGAGTGACTCAGTAGTGCAGTTATTAACAGTGAAATACTGGCCTATGAAAGATCAATACAGATCTGTCCTCTCTGTATAAATGATAAATGGCACCTGAACTGTTAAAGCTAGCAGAGAGGAAATTTCCCTGTAATACCAGTTTCAAAGGCCCTTGAAATCTATGGAAATAATCTCATCAACTTCAGTAGAATCTGATCTGGTATTACACCTCATGCATATTAAAGCCACGAAAAACATTATTTTAAGCACACACAATAATTGTCACCCAATTTTTGCACTTTAATATTCTTACTCAGCTTTTTTCAGTTCTCTGTCTTTTCCTTTCTCAGCCACTACCTTCAGCTTGGTGACATGAAGCAATGTCAACTGAAGAAAATGTTCCATTACACTTAATACTTCTGTCTGACCCTGAGATGTACAGCTCGTGTCTCTAGCAAATACATGCTTGTTCCCTTCTCTTTCTCTTTTACTTTTCTTGAAGGTCTAATTTTCTATTTTGTGCAGAATTTATTGGCCAAATGAAGTTACTGCTGACCTCACTGGTGGTTTTTTTTCAGTATGTATTGGGCTTTTCATGCTCTGCCCTGACATTCGAGAGAAAATATGCTGTAACAGGTTCTTCCTGTTTGCACATATCTTGTGGCCTGTTGTCAACCTTTCACTCTTCTCCTAATTTAAGGGAAAACCTCTGGCACCTGTTCTCTAGCTATTCTATCTTTTCATCCTATTTAGACGTGTTCCAAAAACCTCAAAATGCGATCCTACTCTTAAATCCCCAAAAGTTCTTATTTTTTCTTTTACACATATGTACCAAGTTTTAAAAATATTTTGCTTTATTACACATATTTTTTTTTTACTTTTTTTTTCAGGCTTTGTAGGCTCTACTTTCTCTTGTGTTCCTTGACTGTTATCTCAAAGGAGACCACAGAAACTGAAAAATTTTAGTTTATATGAAGAGATTCCTTGGTCATGGTTTGCAGATATCAACAAGAAAATGATACACTACACATCAAAGACAATACCAGACCAAAGGTCTACTCTACCTAGTGATGAGATGTGAAGTCATGAGCAGTGGTCTTTGTTCACATTAGATGTATAAAGCAAGCTGTACTTTCAGTACTCCTAGACACTTGATGATGGTGGAAAGTACAGAACGAGCAGGCTGAGCTCCCTTAATTCATCACAAATCCATAACTTTCTCTTCTCCCTCTCAGAGTAATGCACAATTGTACTTAGGAATTTTATCCTTGTCAACCATAAAAAAAAAATTCTGCAGTATTCCTTAGAATTTCAGCTTAAAATAAATAAGTTTCCTACATACTAATTTCTTACAGAAAGAGATTATGAATGTTAAAATCATGGAAATAGTTCTATTTCAGATAGCAAAATCCTTTTTCTTTTTTCTCCCTCAAAAGGTAAGCAAACAAAAAAAAAAACAAACAAAAGAGGCAATGGGCAAGAAAATCTCATCTTGACTCCCTTCTCCATCCTATTCCCTAAGTTTTGCAAAATTATTAGCTTTAATGTCCTGTAAAGGATTGTGTTGTGCAGCCCTAGATAGAGACAATTCTAATAGTACCAGCTGTAACACATAAAAATAATCAAATTACAATTTATTTTATATTATTTAAATGACATTTTATTTTCTCTAGGCTTTCCTTCCCCCTCCTACTCCTTTAACTTGAAGAATGCTATCTCACCTGTAATTTATGTTACCAGATACAAATTAATTTTATGTATATATTGGATAGCTTGTGAAGGAATTAAATTCAAATTATACCACATTATCAATGGTAAATATTTTCACTCATTAAATAAATGACAGATGCAGAATTGTGTATGAACAGTTGATAAAATGAGATCAAAACCTGTAAGGAACTAGTAAGAAGCTTATTCCATTTTTTAGAAACAGATTTTTAGTTTAAAGATTAAGAAAATAATATAAAAAATTGAAACATTCAAGATCTTAAAAAGGTTTGAACATAAAATATCTGTTGTCATTGATTAACATTCCTCTTGATGTAAAAGGACCCATAATCCCATTAAACACTCATACTCAATTTCATGAAATGGCACGAGGAAAGTAAAAGCAGATACCTCCCCTGAGTGAATTTTCTGTTTGTTAATTACACTGTAGCTAAAGTACACAGACACCATCTGTTTCACTCAGACGACTTTACATACTCAAAGAAAGTATATGAAAGCTTGAAACAAAGTTGGACAGAATTATCCTTTTCTTTCCTCCATCTCCATTTATTTTCTGGTTAGTCACATAATATATCTACATAGAAACAGTGTAGTTCAGGTTGTGTAGCTATTTATATATTGTTGATAAAATCTTAATTTAGGAAAAAAATTATCTCTGCGATTCTAATAAGGAATATATATCTAAACTGTGCAACATCAAGTATTTGAGAAGAATCATTATGATTTTGTGAACCTGGGCTGAAGACTAAGAGAAATGCTGAGGCATTTACACTTCACGGATCCTTTAAACTGTCATCAATAGATCTCAATAGACTGCAAGAGTATGGGGAATTAAATAAAATACCTCTCCTTTCAGAGGAGATGAAAGTCTCAAACCTCTTCAGGTAAAGCACTGGAAGTATTTCAGCAGCTGCTTTATGGCTTTACTCCCAGGGCCCATCCATTTTTCCTTGCAACTCCATTCTTAGTCTGCATCAATCTCTTTTTCCACTACCCTAAATGACTACACGAATGAGTTCAGTGCACAATGTTCTCTCTTTTTGTCCTCAACATTAAATAAAGAAGCATATCTGAGGCTGGAAAGTAGATATGTAAGACTCTCCCAAACAGGGTCTGGAAGGGGTAATGTGGCAAAATAGCAAAAAGATCTTGGAGCCAAGGAATTAAAAACTCTTCATGGCTTCTAAAACCAGCAGATGGAGCAGAGGCACTCTTTCACTACAAATGAAACGAAAAATCTTCTACTCTGTCCTTTCATTCTTCCTTCAAATTACTGTGTGCACACACATGTATGGTTATACACATAGAAAGAATGAGGGTAGGGGAAAAGAAGAGCTAATACAACTACCAAACACAGGAAGCACAACAAGGCAAATAACATTATCATTAAGAGTCTCTGTGTCAACTCATGTTAGAAACATTGCTACTGCTAAACAAAATGATGATATGAGAACAGATCTTGCTAATCTTGAAAGCATATATATAAATTTCACTGAAAAAGGTCAAAATGGACCTCACTCAATGATTTTTTTTTTCTGTATCAGCACTAAAAATGTCTAAAATGATTTAATAACAGTTAACTGTTTAGATTTGTCATCATGCTGCCTGCAATAAGATGAAATAGCACTAGAAGGCAAAAGGGAGGACTGCTGTTCCTATAGTGCTATTTCCCATTTCATTCTATACAAGCACAGCAGGAATGAAAACTCTGCACAGATGTCCCTGAAAGCACAAACTCTTATTGATTAGAAAAGGATGGAGCCTTTAACATACCGACATCACCTCCTTTCTGTAAAACACCCGTCATAATTATGAGCATTCTGGCACTGCCCCAGCTGCCCTTGAAGCAAAGCCAAACAAGGGACATCATTTTTGTGGTTTTTTTTTTTTTCTCTTAAGATAAAAGTATAGCTTTACAAAAAAATCTGTAAGTCTCAACCAATTCTTCCCTAATAGAGTCAGAAATGTTGTCACTGACTTCAATTGTTCCCAGCACTACAATGATCTTTGAGTGAACTACCTTATTAAAAAAAAATAAAATTCAAATTAATCAACTTACTTGAAAATTGTATGGCAAATCCAGACTTGCTGATATAAAAATCTGTGTCAAACTGGATAGTTACTATGTTGAGTGTACTGTGAATGCCTTCAGGAACAAGGGATCCACTAATTTCTTTTAGTAACATCTCATTCTCAGGTGGACCATCCCAAACTCGTAGAATGTCATGGGATGCCTCAGTATCAAAAGCAAGAAACTGGAGGCTGAAAGAATACCACGATTTTATTGTCAGCTTTCATATTACTCAACAACATATCTTTAGCAACAAAACTAAACCAAAAAAAAAGCAAATAAACTTTCGTTTCCAAGGGCGATTTTCCATAATGTTTCACACCTTTATCTTAGGAGGCATAAAAGCCCAATACAGAAATGTATTTGAAAGAAAAAAAAAAAGCAACAATACTTGAATTTGTCTACTTTAAAATAATGCATTACTTCAGCCACTCAAATATTCTATAAGGATCCACACAATCTTTTCAGAAAATAGTTTTGTTACTCTTAAAAAATATTATGTATCACATTCTCGTCAAAACAAATTAAAGAGAACTGTAAACTCATGCAATTAGTGATACAGTGTGAATAAATGTCTAACCAAAAAAGAACTACTGAAATGCAGGGTTTTTTTTTTAAATGTAGTCTTTCCACTAAACGGTTCTGCTGAATTCAGCACTTCTATATATATTCAATCTTATAACTTTGGCATTAAAATAACATTCATATTAGATATCTTTACTTGGATTTCCAGTTAACAGTTCTAGCTTGTACATATGTTTGTGTATATACATATATGAATTGGTTTAAGATTCATCAGTTTCACAAAATTATAACCAATTGCAAAGCTTGATCTTCATCAGGTAATGTTTATTGAAAAAAAGACAATTTCAACACAAGCCTACATATTCAGGCTTAGAATGACAAAAATACTAGCCTTGAGCTGCATCTGAAATCTTAAATCCTAAATCCCTTTTTTTTTATCTCCACTGTACAGGTAAGATTTAATTATTATACAATAAAAAATATTTGTTATGATTGCAATATTATTTTTCCTTACCTGACAATATTTCCTGGGTCTACTTCAATCACCCACATGCAACGCAGGTTATTGTCATAGGGAAAAGGATAGCCAGGAGATAAGATTCTTCCTGATGATTCTCCTTTAAAACGGCCTCCACATTCAGCTAACAAAAAACAACATTACATAATATTTTACTTTAAATTCATTACAGATGGTCTTCCAACTAATCATCTGGACTATCAATTTATACATCTGAGATTGTAAGACAATGTATAAGGACTTCAAGTGCCTTGGGATAGGAATGTGTAAATGTGGTTGTATAGAAAACATACCATTGTATAATAAGAAGAGTATAGATTGTTACTTAAAAAACCAAAAAAAACCAAAAAAACAAACCAAGAACACAATGTCATCCTAAAGCAGAATTTAATTAAGAAAACTAAATAAATCAGTAAGTACACAATACTTAAATATATATATATTTTAAGAATATATATTTTTTAAAAAAAAAATATATTTTTTTTTTTAAAAAGAGAGGAAATATACTAAATAAAAACAGGCTATTCAGAGAGAAGATCAGCCATTCAGCCTAGAAAAAAAATAAACTTGTAAAACTTTTTACTCAAAACTTTTCCTCACAGTAACGCTCTAGTATTTCTTAGAGGATAACAGATGGTTAAGTAGCTCCCTCTTAGATGGCCTCAGCCAGTCATTAGGCAAAACTGAGTATTTAATAATCTTAATATCTAATCTTTCAGAACGCCTGATCTTTTAAAATATAGATCCTAAAGACCTTTAAAGTTTTCCCATTTCTCTTTCCTTCGTCTTAAAGTCCCTTTAACACTTTCTCTCTTGTGAATCATAGAATCATAGAATGGTTAGAGTTGGAAGGGACCTTCAAAGGTCATCTAGTCCAACCCCCCTGCAAGAAGCAGGGACATCCCTGACTAGATCAGGTTGCTCAGAGCCTCATCCAGCCTGGCCTTGAACGTTTCCAGGGATGGGGCATCCACCACCTCTCTGGGCAAAGCCAAAATAATGCTTCGATTAGATCTGTTGGTATAGTTAAAATGCAGTTTTATTTTGATTTAACATCAACTAAAATATTTATTTGAGAGATTTATTACCTTATGATCTGTGAGTTGTGTGATAAAATAGAATTCAAATGCTACTCTTGATGGATTTTCTGACATAATAAAAGCAAATTTGCAGAGATAGGTGGCTTTTCATATCTTTTTTAAGCATTTTGCTAATCTGTTAATTTCTAAATACTCTTTAAAAAAAACCTCTTTCATAATTATTCATCTCAGAGGGTAGCATAGTCTATTATTCTTCTAGTAGAGTAAGGACATAAATAGAGTACACTATAAGGAAAAAATTACTCACTGACAAACTGAATGAAATTTAAAATTAATTACATTTCATCCTGGACCACTGAACAGCTACAAGTTTATAATTTCTAATTTTCACAGAGGATAACCAATTTGCTTTTTTGTTATGATTTTTGAAGTTTCCCTTCTCTCTCCAGTGGCTTATTTCTGTCTCTTCAGCAAGGTTCCAGCTCCCCTCTTTAGCTGGTTGCTGAATCAGCTGTACAAGTGATGACTTCTCAGAAAGCAGCATCCTCAGGTTGCAGGCAGGAGTAACAGAGCAAAACGCTCTTTATCTTAGATTACCAGATTGCTTACTATGAAGACAACACTAATTAAGAATCTTAATTGTGCCTCCAAGTGTCAACGCTAAAGATTCTTCCAAGAATATCAAGTTAAAGGAAATGTTTATTATATTACATTTCTTCCTGCAAATTCCATGGATAGTATGTTGGTTTGTAACATTTACTACATATTTAAGATTTATGATTACTACAATGCCTTGAAAACAGTTTTGTTATCGTCTTTTCAATGTCACATTCTTCTATAAATTGATACTAAAACAAGATACCATTTTCAAGCCAAGTTCTGATAGCAGCAGCAAATTAAAGTGTCTGTTGACTTATACAGCTCATAAATATCCAGGAAATCATTTTATTTGTACATGTCAACCTAAAATATTTCATGCAAAGCATCACTGTTTTCACAGATTTGTAGACCCCAAAAGATCTCGTGGTGGGCTGAGATCAAGTTCTTGTAAGCATAAAACTTGAGTGCATACAGCTACCTGACTCACAAACAAGTACTCTGGAAATAAAGGGCATCAGTGTTGCAAAAATAATTTTTTTTTTTTGTAAATTTCCTTTCATAGCAAGGAAGCTTTGCTTCAATCTGATTTTAACTAAAAGTGAATGTTGAAACAAGGATTCCTATAAACCAGAAATGTTAGAACAGTTTCACTGTAGATTCATCTCCACCTCCTGCTATTTAATCCATTACTGAATTTAAAGTCTCAAAAACCGGCTGTTTTGATCATGGATGACTAAGAGATGTTCAGACTCAGGCTTATGTCTCGACATATTAAAGAGATATCAAAAAGAGGTCTCAGTCCCGTATAAAAAAAAAACATTGTGATACAATTTTGTTGTTTTCTTTGAGGAACATTTCTAATCTGAGCATGCCCTTTTTTACTGATCTTTTTGTGCTTTTCTTAACTGCCTTTCTGCTTCCCAGTTCTCTTCTAGCCAATTTCCTTATGTTGTATCATTTCTAAGACATCACTATATAATTTTCAGCCCAAGAAGACATCAACTGCTATTTGAGACATTTTATAGGACTCATACTGCATCCCTTCAAGAATATTTTAAGGAATCTGCAGCGATCCTTAATTAACATGAAAAACCAGAAGGTATGTGGAATTCAAGGTCAATATTTACAATTGGCATTCAAAAACTCTTTGGTTTCTTAAGTTTGTTTATATAAAAAACTCACTTGTTTTAATTAAAATTCTTTTAAAAATCTATTTAGCCAAACTCATGCAATCCTCAAGTTGGGATGGATACTACTGCTCATACAGACAATAGCTTTACATCTGTTCAACTCTTCTCAGGATGTAAGCAACATGTTTTACTACTTGGCTACAGAGAAATACCTAATTGATATAAACAAAATAAATACAAATAATTTCTAAGCTCATTTAAATGACACTATCTATGTACTTTTGTTTGCTTAATGGAGAGCAGTACATACAAACACATGTTATTCTGAACTGGATGGATAAGTAACCTCCCAGTGAATAGCAGACTAAATGTTTTGAATATGATTAATTTAAAACTCATGAAGTTTACACCACAGATTGATTCATATTCTAAATAGATTCACTTATATAGAACGTTTTGGAATTATTAAAACATAGTTTTCACAAACTTTCTGGTGACAGTGCAAGACCTAGCTGTTTAATTTGTGTAATTTTTTTTAAAGATAATGATTTCAGTTGGATGGCTTACTAGTATTGAAATAAAAAATAATAGAAAACCTTGAGTATATGCAGCATATTACCACTTTTAACAGAGGTCCAGACAGTCTGTTGATATTTCTTATTAGTTTATATCAGCCCTGTATCTAGCTCACTTCCTAATCCAATGGTGGCCACCCTATACCTTTTGAGCTGTGTGTATCTATTTAGCAGAGGGACTTCTGAATAATTAAATCCAGGGGCCTTCCTCCAAACAGCCTCTGCCACGTAAGGGACACAGAAGAATAGTGTTTATCTCCCATCTCTGAGCTATTCTAGTGATCCTCTTCCAGAAAACCTTCTAGATTTGAACTATATGAGGTCTTGAATATTTGCTTAGAATATGAGAAAGTTGAATCTCCCACAGCTAGTGTAAATAGTGCATAGTACATACTC